>JAQIXQ010001962.1:0-12147 GCA_034700485.1 Pseudosinella alba | reverse complement strand
TAATTTTTTTGACAAGTTAAAGGAGTCGTCTCTGTCCTAATCATAATTAACTTAGTCGTTAGTTATCTTCGTTTTAAGGTTTGAGTAATTTAGTTTTGAATTGCATAAATTATTATTATTTATTGTTTGGGTTTGGATATACGTTTTAGATCGTGTGCAAATGGATAATTGTTCTAATTATGTTGTCCAATTATATGATTTTCAGGGTCTAGTTAGTTAATAGTTGGAGTCTAGTTGGAGCCCCCATGGAGCCCGGATACCAGGAAGCCAATGGCAGGGTCTGCAACGGTGAAGTAGTTTCCAACGGCCATGATCATGATAACCAGGAGGGGGACTATGACGAGGTGGACAGCCCTGGGAGTGGACGGAGGAGGTCTCAAAGTGGAGGCGGCGGCGTCGGGGGAGGAGCGGATGGAGGCCAAGCCGTGACCCACTTCACCCAGACGGATGAGGACTTCGAGTTTGACAGAGTGGACGCCAGGACGGTTGGGACCCGGAGGATGCCCCTTCGAATGACTGGAGTTTGGAGTAAAAACAATGGAAGCAGTAATCAAAGTAATGAGAGACGCATCATTAAAACATATAAATATGGTTTGTTCGAGTCGTTAACTTTTTGTTTTGATATTAATGATGATGAAATATTTTTTCCGATGTAGGAGGAATCCTGTCCAGCCTGATGACAATGGTGCTCCCAACAAAGAGAAAACACGAAGCTGAGGATTTAGCTGAGGAACTTCCGGGGATGCCCAGACCGTTGGAGAGGAATATGAGGTGTATTTCCACCCAGACGGAGGAATCTCCTGTATCCATTAGAGGTATGAATTGGGAGCGAGTTTGATTGCCGGACTACTTTCCCTTAACTATAATTGGTAATTAATTTAGAAAAATGTTTTTCCCCTTTTTTTAAGCTCACGAGCTGTGTTCTATGGTCATTCAAGAATTGGCGTTGGAGGACCCCGTCCCTTGGTCGGAGAGAGACGAGGTGTTTGATGCATTATCTGTTTGGGACTGCGTGCTACTAGATAAACATTCAATTCTGTTTAATGGGATGCTCCGAAGATTTGAAGTTTCGGATTTTAGAGTGTTCACTCGAATTGCCAATGAGTTGTTCGAAGTTTCAAATACAAACCAAGAGTACAAAATTACCTGGGGTCGGGTCGTTAGTCTCTTTGCTTTCGCTGTCCGGCTGGCGCAGAAACATAAAGAAGCACAGGAGGAAGATATGCTGGACAACGTTGTTCAATATCTCTCAAGCTACATCTCCAAACATTTGTTAGATTTTGTAGCGGACGATGGAGGCTGGGTAAGTCATTCAGATCGTTGAATACAATTCATTTTTTTCTTTTAGTTACTGGAAACGAAATTGACAATGACTCTAATTATGAATTATTTTTGGTTTTTGAATATTTAGGAAGGTCTAGTCAAACAGTTCCCTCTTCCTGATTCAGAAGAAAAGCAAGTAAAGCGAGTCATGATGTGGTCAGGAATATGTGTTGGTCTGGTGGCAACGATGTATGTATCTTCATTTCTTAAAAAATAGAGAGTGCAGCGATTAGCTAAATCACTTCGAGTCTCTTTAATTTAATACATTTGACCATTAATTATCCACGTTGTGATTCGGTTCAGTTTTAAATTCATAGTTTCGTTAATTCATAGTAATTTTAGTGTAGCGTAACAGTAGGCGTAAGCTTAAGTTTTGTACTTTTGTCAATAATAATATCTAAAGTCTAGAAAAACTGATGAATGCACTTAGAAAATTATATTTGAATCTGAAATGTAAATATTTTGGAGGGTGGAGGGAGAGATATCTATAGGCAATTTTTGTAGTATACGTAGAAAAAGTTACGTAATTGTAGTTTGTTAGCTTTTTATGTTTTGCTATCATCAGTGTGTAGGTGGAGCTATCCAAAAAATAAACAAAAAATAACTTTCGCCAATTAAGTAGGTTACTTTTTCGTGAAAAGGAAACTGATGTATTAAAGTTGTGACTTGTGACTGGAAACTAAATATACCCGAAATGAATTTTTATAAAAACAAGTCTTTCATTGCTGATAGATAATATTAGAAATAGTTTGTACCAGAAGTTGTTAAAGATGAGAAATGAACTGTACCAGAGCAAACAGAAGTAAGAAATTAAATAAAACAGATAATATTGTAAGCTTCAATTTAAGTTTCATATGAATTCATATTTCATGTGAAAATGAATAAAAAGTTAAGTACATATACTTTTGTGGTGTATTGTTTAATTCATTGGGTATTTTTTAAAATTAATATCTAGATCGATGTCATCAAAATATTAAATATAATTCATTTGTTAAGTTAATAAAATTAGGTATGCATTAATTACACCATTAAATAGAAAGCAAGCTCTCAATCCTGTACTTACTGTACTATATAGCTACGCTATTTATGTATATATAATTTCCTACATTAAGCTTCCCATATTGATACTCGAAATGAGTTTTAGTTCGGACAAAAATTTTATTTATACCATATCACACATACCTATAATTAGTAATTAACAGTTTCTCCGAACATAATTAGGTAAACTTATTATGCTAACACAATACTAAAGCATTCTCATGGTCATTGAATTTAATTGACTTTGACATGGGTATACAAACTAAATAAAAATCAATCCCGTGACCAAAAACACTCCAAGTTAAATCGTACGGACACGGCCTGTAAGTTAGGAATAAGAATATATATATAGTGTGTATATATAGTGTGTATAGTATAATGTGAACGACTAGCGGAAGTAAATTAAAACTTTGTAAAAATTTAAAATTAATAAAAAAATGTATAAATATATGTCGGTCGGGAGTAAAAGTTAATACTAATGATGAGGTGAACACGTAAAAAGTCAACCAACAACCGTCCGTCCCCTTGTTACTTGTCCGCCCAAAAACGCTGATGAAATACTTTGGATCTGTGAGCCGGTTCCAGGATAGGTTCAAGAATGTCCCCGGTCCTGAAGATCCTATCTTGAAAGCGTGCCCGATCCCTCGCCACCATTTCCCAGTACTTATCCCGACAATTCTTGGACTCCGTGTCGTCTTCGAATTCAATCACACGCTCTAAATTTTCCTCCTTGAATGAGACCTGGAAAGAAATTATAAAAAAGAGTTTGAATTTATAATGGCATGAATTATCTCTGAGAATTGGGAATGTATCTTGCATTCAGAAAATTACGAAGTAATTATAGTTACCCTCTTCAACTTCTTCGTTTTCAATAGTTCTGGCTGCAAGGTAAAGTCCACGTGGTCGGCACCTAAGTCAAAGGCATCCATAAAGAAGACATCATCCGACGAGTTGCTGTAGTTAAAAACTGGATCTTCTTCCTCGTAACTATCATCCTCGTCAGCAGAATCCTCATCTTGCCAGTCTCCATCGTCATCATCTTCCTCCTCCCAGTCCAGTACTTCTACATCAATACAGCCGCCAACTGGTTCGAAAACGATACAAAAGCTGTCGGTGGACTCACTACTTGAGTCGGTGGAAGACTCAGACTCCGTCTTCCGTCTCCTGGGATCACAAGGTTTCGCCATTGCTTTTGGGGGTGGGCTCGAAGTTGATGAACAAGAGAAGGTCAACGTCCCCCCACCTTTCGTTGGGGAGGATGGCGAGCACACAGAGACTGCCTGAAAGTTGGCCACACTAACCTCCTCCTGACAGCTACTCATGGCGTTCTTGGTTCTCCATTTATTGTCCATCCTGGTACAGCCAGCTTCTCCGGACATTCCTTGGGTCGGTGGTGGGGAGGAACACAGTAATTTTGAGTTGTCCATCCTGGTACAGCCAGCTTCCCCGGACATTCCTTGGGTCGGTGGTGTTGGGGAGGAACACTGTAATTTTGAGCAGAACTGATCCTCACTTGTTGATACTGAATGAGTAATAATCTCAATTTCCGCTTCCGACGTGGGTGACAACGCTGGAGTGGCCAAACTTCTGGACTTCTGAGGTGAGCTGGGCATGGACAAACTTCTCAGACCTTTGAGATTGAGAGGAGACGAAAGATAACAATTGCTGTAAAATGAGTTTACTCGATCAGGGCACTGCGGACAGGAAGTGAGAAGGCCGCTCATGGCCAAATAGAAGAGGTTGGGAATAGGAAATTGTGCCGAACTTCGATGATGGGGGTGAGTAGAGGGGGCAGAGAATGAAGAGTCTGATAGAAGTGGACAGAAGAACGTTTCAGGTAAGGCTTTCTCCGACGTGCTCGGGCAAACCTGGGGCTCATCCGACAGTCCTAGATCCCAGGGTCTGGATGACTTCCACGGATCTACTGAACTCGTGGGTCGGCTTAACATCGGTCCACTGGAGGCCACAGCTACAGAGTGAGCAATCACAACCAGTGTGGACATTGCTCTAGTCAGGGTTGACTCCAGGTTTCTCCAGAGGCTGGGGCCAGGCTGTTGTTGCTGATTGGACACAGAAATGTCCAGGTCCACTTGGAACTGTGGTAACTTGGAGAATGGCGATCGGTGGGTGGGATCCGATATGACGGAAAGGGGGATTGGGATGGATTGGCAAAACGTTCTCTTGGCAATCTCCGACATGTTTGATGTGTCCAACTGGGACAACGACTTCCGGTTTCACCACCACAAGCTGCGTTGGTTAAGGTAGGGACGTTGCTGGTACTGCTAAGGTCCACTCCACCTCTCCAGGATGAGCTCCAATGATGAATGAGCTCAGCTGTCGCTGAAACGCCTGTCGTGACCATATGACTTAACGACGATGCTGATAAATTGGAGGATCCAATGCAAGGGATGTCCTTCTGGTTCAAATCAATGTTGAATGGCTCTTCATGCACATCTCCGGATTGGTCCAAGTTGGCGAGATTGCTAAAAATAAATAAATAATATTATTATAATAAAACAAATCAGTCATCAAACGTCATTATAAATTTAGTAATCCATCATCATCCGTTTATCAATTATGCCACCACATTCAACATTAAAAACCGCATAAATACAACCAAACTATTATCAATTATAATTTATCTATAACAATAATAATTAGTTGTTAAAGAAGCCTTGTGAATGAAGTCTTACTTACGTAAAGTAACTTACCTTAAACAATCTTAATTTGTAACTCGGGTCCCTTATAAGCTCACTCCCTACCAAGGTAATTAGTTAACTATAAATGCTGTCAAAATTAATTTTTCAAAATAGTCCTATTTTTTAAAAGTTAAGCTTAACTTTCACTCTGTCAACTTCTCGCTTTCCAGTTGTTCACTGTCCGGTCCTATCAGCAGCGTTAGCTCAGCTTTCACTTACACTACCAACTTATACCTTAGCTGTGGGGCATAGTGAATTTACGCTGCTGCGTATCTACTCGCTGCTCTTCCCTGCACTAACTGCACTTCTGCATCAAGCTCAATTTGCATGCTTCTGGGCCTTCTGGCTTTAGCATTTGCATGGATGAATGGAAAATGGAAATGAAATTCATGATGAGGACTGAGGAGGACTTGGGCAACTTACAACTACAATTAATTGGGCAATTTTCTGTTTTCTATAATTTTTGCAACTTCTCCAAGTTCAAAAAAAATTCTTACAAGATATGTGATAGGCTATCACTGATAGCCCAGTAAACGAGCTAACGAATGCCACATGGAACATTAAAATCTACTTGGTAATACCTCCCAAAAGAAATTGGCAGAAAGAAAATTAAAAACTGAACTCTTTTCAGTTTATTCCTCTTCTTCTTTGCGGGAAGTTGGCGGGTTAGATTGACCCGGTTCGTAAAAATTTTGTCAGATTGAATGACATGATATGAAATGATGGCATTATGTAACTGGGTGGGGGAGAGGAGAGAAGATCATTTTTATTTGCTGAATGAACTATGGTAAGAAATACATAAACTTAAGAACTTAAAAATAAGGAATACACACAGCACAAAAGAAACACATTAAAATTGATAAGTGTGTGTATATAATTAATTAGTAGTGACACAGAAAGGGAATTATCAATGATGTAATTAATGCTCGGCCTTTCAACTTCTTAAAAAGGACATCCTTAATTTGTACTTCACGCTCTATCTCTCCTCGCACACCACTCGTCCTCCTTGCGGACCTGTTCCTCCTCAGCAGGGGTAAAGTCGCTCTTGATGCTGAAGATCTTGCGAATTTCTTCCCGGCTCTTTCCCTTGATCATGTTGGCGACGGCATGGCAGGTGACATCGGGCAGCCCCTCGATATCCAAGTAGTTCGCGGCCTGCAAAAATAAAAAAAGTGGATCATGTCATTTCCTGACTGTAAATAAAAGCCTTGTGAGACCTGAGTAGTGACGAGAAATAAATACCTACTGAATTAAATTAACTTACCAAGGTCAAATCGAAAAGACACACTGATTATCACCAGAATTATCACTATGATTCCGAAAACGATGACCACCGTTTCCCCACACCCACCACTGTCAGGGAGCCTCACAACAACCGGGGCCGTGGTCACGTTCGAGTTACCATCTGGCTCAGTGGGAGGAGCCCCTTCCCTGCAGTGGGTTTCATCTTCGTTGTTGGAACAGTCGGCGGAGCCATCACAGACAAGCTCCATCTCAATACACTTCCCACTGTTGCAGGTAAAGTGTTCTTCCGGGCAGGGAGTGACATCGCAATTCAATTCATCGGAACCGTCCTCACAATCAGCCACCCCATCGCAAATATACTGTTTACTTATGCAATGCCCATCCTGACACGCAAATTGGTCTTGGGAGCAGACTGAAGGTTTTTGACACGTGATCCCATCCGCATCCAAAGTATGACCTTGGGGACAAAGGCAAACACCGGTTAAGTCCGGCCCTGCCATCACGCAAATATGGGAGCATTGCTTTCTCTTGGGATTCTTTAGCGAACATTCATGTTCATCCAAGAGCATGTCCAGGTATGACATGTTCTTGTTGATGACAGTCATCTTCGGATAAAACATGGTGTGATTGTTAATTTCCGATATGGACGAGTTGCTCTCGAAACTTCCAATCTTTGTTGAGCGCACATATTGACTTCCCATAGTGAGGAATTTGAGATCTCCAGAAAGCATGTCAGTCCAGTAGATTTGATTCCCGTGCTTGACAACATCGGAAGGTGGACCTGGTTGGTGGGTGATCAAGACGGACATGGATTTCCCGTCAGTTGAAATTGATTCAACGCTCCTATTCACCTTGTCAGCCCTGATAAAAAAATTATGGATTAAATAAATAACGGCACGAAAACATTTTGGTCCAGTCTATTTAAATGTAAACCTATGTAATAATTTCTACAATAATAAATTATTACCAAATGATATTATCCAGTTCTTTATCATAAGCTAATCCAACCGGTTCTCCCACGCGTTGTAGGACGGCAGTGGTCGATCCATTCATAAGCATTCCATGGATTTTCCCTCCTCGTCGCCCAATCCTTGACAGATAGAGGGATCTACCAGCCCGGTTCATTAGCGTTAAGTAATTTACCTGACTATTAAAGCCACTAAGTCACGATAAACATTAAAAGATAAAGCTTACCCAAGCTTAGGCACGACCAAAATATCAGAAGGGTTGTCCACACCAGTCATCAGCACCATCCGAGCACGTGTCCGGAAGGACATCACTTCGACCGTCTCCTTCCCACCATCCACCCAATACAGATTCTCACCCACGACATCTAAGACGAAGGTAAAAGAAAAAAAATTGGTAAGGGACAAGGTTCATGAAATTAATTCAAGACAATCTTAAGACAAGGTGAAGTTCAATTAAGTAAAGTGATAACCAACCAATATCCATCCCTCTGACTGAATCCAGATGCTCCTCAACCAAAACGGTCAACCTCTTCCTGTCGATGTCATACTCATAAATCTTTTTATGGGAAGAGTCACTCAAGATGATCGTGTGATTGACAGGATTATAGACAACCGCACTAATTGACGTCAGCTCATGGAGCGGGATGGACTGGAACACGTCTCTTCCGATGGAATTGAACCTCATAAACTTGATCGTGTTCTTGAAGGCAATGACGAGCTTTTCAGAGTTGTTGGGCTCTGTATCAATAACAGAGTCAAGCTAATGAATAGGAAACAATTAAAGTGAAAGTGGATTGATTATCAATGATAACGTCATTCGGCTTACCCACGCATGTTTCCCCATCCATGTCAAAAGTCATCCCGACTGGACACAGGCACCGGAAGTTGCTTACATTGGACAGAGTACAGATATGGGAGCACCTTGCATTCCCACATGGGTTGGATCTCTTGATTGGTTGATTGGCCACGTGATAAACTGCTATCCCATTCATGAGCACACCGGTCTCTGTCACGTGAACTTTCGTTCCTGCTCCTGTCATCTTATTGGCGCTCTGGAAAAATTATTATCATTTGTAGAAGTTCATATGGCTATACTTAATGAAATTAAATTAGATAATTAGAGACCGACCTTGATGTTAAAGTTGCTCCAATCACTCCAGAAAATCCTGTCACCAAAGACATCCACCCCGAATGGGTGGCTGAGTTTGGTGGAGACCACGACATGCCTGTCCCTCCCATCCAGCAGCGTAGTTTCTATCTTGTCCATCCCAGCATCCACCCAATAAATACGATCACTGCCTTGGTCAACCGTTATTCCGTTTGGCCATTTCAAATTAGTTGTGACGATCGGGGTGGGGAAGCTCCCATCCATGGATGCTCGCATGATGGCTGGATTCTCTCCCCAGTCCGTCCAGAACATAATGCTGTGGAGTGAAGGAAAACAGTTATATTTATTAAAGGCTAAATTAAATGAGGGACAATAATAAATAGAGCTAGTTAGATCATATTATACCCTTTGTTCGGATGAAGAGCGATACCCCTTGGTTGGTCAAGATCCTCTTGGACCAGAATCGAGCAAAAGTTGGAACTGTTTCCACAAACTGCAATATGGGAGAGGTTTGAGTCTGCAAAGTAGATGTTCCCTGTGATCCAATCATAGGCTACTCCCTCCGGAAGTACAATGCCTGCAGTGGGAAAGAATAATGTTTCATTAATCATTATCATTATGCATCAAGCAGGGCATGCTATATTTGAGCAATTAAGGGTGGAACCACCTAACCCGTATCTGCAATAATTTCAGCACTCCCATTCCCACTAATTGACTTCCGGTAGATCGTCTCCAAGTTGGCAGTCACATCCGTCCAATAAACAAATGCACTTCGAGCGTCGCAGGTCACGAAAACAGGTCGTCCGGGATTTGGGGTAACCTGAAACCCATTCATTTTGTCCTGACCAGATTGATGAGTTGTGTATTTAATATGTTGTCTGGTGGCATAGATGAGTTTCCAATTTGGATCTAGTTGCCCCAATACAAGAATTATTCTGATGGACTTCTTCAAGAGAATGCTGGAGTAAATATGGATAACTTGAATAACAAACCGTTTGCCTGGCACGACCTGTTATCCCGATCCCCAACCTTAAACCCTTCATCGCACGAGCACTGGAATGAGCCCTCGGATTTAGTGCATCGTTGGGAACAGGAGTTGTATATTTGGCATTCATTTACACCTTCGCTGGGGGTGCCAATCGTGGCATTAGTTTCTTCGCAAAAACAACCACAATCATTTAAAAAATAAACAAAGATTACAGATTTCAAGATTTCAAGGTCCCTAGATTTTTTGCATAAAAAATTCATACCAGTCGAGAAGAGTGAAAACACGCAACAGAGACAGTACAATAAAGCACTGTAATTAATTATTGGTCGCGACATTGTGAAAAAGCCGGAGAGTATAAATTTACAACAACCTCACAAATTCAAACCACTGCTCCTGCCGTCTGCTAACGAACAGAAAAAAATGACGATCCCAATAACTCTGGTAAGTATAGCCTAAGGAAAGGAAAGCGAGAG
Organism: Pseudosinella alba; assembly: GCA_034700485.1. Lineage (NCBI taxonomy): Eukaryota > Metazoa > Arthropoda > Collembola > Entomobryomorpha > Entomobryidae > Pseudosinella > Pseudosinella alba. The sequence continues at coordinate 2,305 of JAQIXQ010001962.1, read as the reverse complement.
AAAAATATTGTAGATTTAGAAGCCAAGTGTGGGCTCCTTTCATCTCAAAATAATACTGTTGCGAGGTCAGCAATTTTACAAGATAAAAATAAAAACGTCTCACAAGCAAAACCCAGAAAATATTCATACATGTTAGCCTATGGCTCAAATGCATAATATGTTATCATAATTATCATGTAGGATGTAGGAAGTTCCAGATGGAATACAATTGTTCCTTGGAAATAAAAAAAACGTTTGGGCTGGCATTCATTCGAGATTGCTTGAGATGAAGTAAAGCTTCATTATATGATTCTGTTATACTAAAATTTGGTTATATTAATATCATGGAAAAATATAGTTATGTATGCATTTGTTATGACTAACTCTCATGAGTGAATTTGGATATGGCATGATATGCGGATATATGAACCAGCATATATTAATGAGAGCTCACAATCAGTGAAGAATTTGCATTTGATTACTTAATGTCTTAAGGATATGAGTGGACACATTCCATTCGTATGTGATTGTGATGTGACACATGTCCAATATGTGACTTGCTCTGCTCCAGGTTGCTCTCTCCAACAACGCCGTGCTTTTTTCGCAATGTAACGGGCTATATCCTTGTTTCATATTTGATAGAAGCTATACTTAAAATTCTATTTTTGGTTATTTGGAGGCAAAAAGAAATTTCGCAAATGAAAACTAACTAAACTTTGCAATTGACACAAAGCAAAATCATTTCAGAAGCAAACCTACTTTCTTTATGTTTGTTTTGGCCAGTCAATCCAGTTCATCCATATTTAGTGGATGAGATTGTATTTTTCTGACGTGGTCCACTCTAAAGTTGTGCTCATTGAGAACTTTACTATCCCAGTGGAGTAAAAAAAAGTTATCATGTAACTTCATGTATGACATGATGGCAGGATAGCATCACCGGATGGATATTGCCCATTATGATGAACATTACTGCCTCGTCTCATGATTGTGATATTTTTTTTTTTGCTTGCAACGCGTGACTCAGCCATCTCTCTGGATTTTTCTATCTTCTCTGAGAATTGGACAGGGATTTGAGCTGTGTTAAAAACGTTTATCACTGTTGTCGGGCGGTAGCGCATTCTTTTAATAGTTTGATCTGTTTGATGATTATCAAAGAAAAATATTGCTACATCTCCCGGTTTTTTATATATTGTCTATATAGCTAGTTCAGTTCACCCTAACAATTCACTCAAACTACAATGTATCATTAAAAATTATTTGAGTTGAGACATTTTCGAGTGATAATACTTAGACTGATAATTAGTTATATTTATTTATGCATGTACTTATACCATAAAGTCTGCAAGGACAAAAAGGGATTTTTACAATTTATTATTAGAAATATTGTCAAGATGGGCACAGGTCGGCGGACAGGCATACTCGAGAAGCGAAAACAAATCTCAATTCCAAATTCAAGGTCATCCGATTCCGATCCAAGGTTTAAATTCCTAGTTAATATGAATTAACGCGATTTAATAATCAAATATATATGTAAGAATCCATTTGTAATACAAATTGTCTGTAATGTTGACAGATGTTCAACAGGGGAAATTGTTTTATTTAGAAATCTTCTCCACGCATCTTAGCGCTACTTTCTTTTCGCTACTTTTCACTACCAAAGTATCGATCGACCAGGTTAAGTCAAGATAGATACACGGAAGTAATCTTATATATAGCTAATCGCTTCTATTTGGAGGTTGTTGTTGTTATTCAAATTGTTATTAATTTGGTCTGCTGGGTTTTGGTTGGATTCATCAGGGATTTGACTACGTACATAATTTCTATTAATTCGTGTGGTTACTTACTATACATACATAGTTCGTTGAAAGCCACGCGGTGGAAAGTTACAAAATAAATTTGGCCATGGTCACATGGAATGGGACGCGCCCTGTAAATCTCACCATCACCATCATGCTTACATATGCCATATAAATTCTACTGCTGGATTCCCCTTCACTGTTCACCTTTAATTGTCACGAAGCCATCTCATGATACATTACCCAAGGATGGGACGCCCATTGCTAAAACAGTCCATGACATTTCTTCAGTTTGAAAAGGTCATTTGGCATACGCAGATCCATATTATTTTAGTATTGTCCATATGGCTGACATAGAACACAAAAGGCTGATTGTGAGACACGGGCATTAGGCAACGCTAAAATGATAATTGAAACCGGGCTCCTCGAAGAATTCAATCGGATTTCCAAGTCCTTCTGTTCCAGAATCACGGGCACCCACTTCAAATGGGACAGAGGATCTAGGAAACTAACCGTAAATGGGAAGGACT
>JAQIXQ010001961.1:0-12157 GCA_034700485.1 Pseudosinella alba | reverse complement strand
TCAGCAATACTAATGCATTCATGAGGGACGTGATTATCCTCAGCCTCCCCATCAACATTAATTAGGGTACTGGATTCCACCGACAGTTGTAATGTGAGGTCCCCCTGGCTTATTAGGTCAGAGGAGGGGATCGATGGATGCTCATCCTGCTCCAGATCCGCTATATCCCCGTCAACCATCCCTCCGCACATGGTTGCCCCCGAATTATTCGACGCGGAGGAGGAACCTTCCTCCTCGTCCATGATGAAACTCTCCTCGGTAGTCTCTTCCTCATCTTCATCCTCCTCTCCGGGAACATAATTACTGGCGGATTGGAATAGAAATGGGTTTCGATTTGGATATGGGTTAAGGGTCGTGTCCAGCGTGATGGACATGGCTTCAATTGTATTCTCCAGCTCAGAGTCACTGAATCTATGTGGGGGTGTGGCATCTAAGAAGCTTGCATCCCTATCGCTGGAAAGATCCAACTCGATCAGTCAAGTGAAGGTTTAAAAAATATATTTTACCTACTTAATGGAGGCAATAAATAAATAAGTACTTAAAGATGTGCATGTCTCTTCCCATATGCCACCTATGCCACTCAATTTTAATTAAAACCCTTCTGAAACAAATTAACCTCTGCAAAAAACCAGACGTGTGTCATTGAAATAAATAGGCTAATAAATTCAACCTCCATCTCTGCCACTCCAGCTCTCTCAATGTTATCATCACGAACGTAATTAACTCTCGCCCAATCCAGCATGAGCATACATAACTCCTTTTTTATAATCATCATTAAATTATTTATTAGCTGGATCACGCTTACATTACATGTATCGTGCAGGCAGACGATGAAGATGCCGTGACAGAAGGAGAAACAATTAAAATCGACATGATGGAATGGAATCGGCCAAATGAGGAGACAACAACGGTTTTAGTTAATGCCTTACGATTGCCTTTAAATGTAGAATGTTGCCACGGGCCATGTATTGTAAATACAACACGCGATTATCTTAATCTTCTTCATTTCTCATCCAAATTTCATGAAAATTTGAGACAATACTCCAGGAGTAATGGCCAATTAGTACTGGGTAGTACACCCTGGTTCATTACTACCGTTTTCGAAATATGACGAAAAAACCACATTTTTTTCATACCTCTCCTGAATTAAAAGATAATTACAATTTGACTTTAAGGTAAATTTTGAAATCACAGCCTATAGCTAATACCCAAAGGTGTAATCTAGACCTTATTGAAGGATTTACTCGATTTGATCAAATATTGTGCACAAAATTTGTGTTTGCGCAGATTGGGCTTGATTTGAGCTCATTATCTACTGAGAGACACAAATCATGAGTTAGAATTTAACTAGCATCTTAGCACACTCCGTGTGATACTTAAGTGCAATGATCGAAGCTGACGTTTATGTTGCATTTATTATAAAATTCAAATCATGCTAAAATATCTCTTAAATATACTGATCTTTTAATTTACAATTAAAATAAATATAGTTGAGTTTTTATTACACTTTAGTACGTGACACATTAATAGCCTTACAATTTAAATAATATATTATAACAATTCTCTGTAAACAACATTATGGGTATACAACTTCGGATCATCTTCAAAAATCTTTCCTTGCCCTCTTCCGTCCTCAATAGCAATCTTTAATCCTCCGTAACTTTTCACTCTAGAAAATGCAGTATACAATTGCCCATGGGCAAATACGGGCTGAGGTAGGTAAACTCCTATCTGATCAAACGTCTGGCCTTGGCTCTTCGTAATCGTCATTGAGTAAGCTAAACGTAGCGGAAACTGCTTTCGTTTTAATCTAAATGGTACATCATTATCTTGGGTGTCCAATTCCAGTCGTGGAATGAAAACAATGGACCCTTTCTTGTCCCCTAAAAGTTAATTAAAACAGACAATAAAATTTGTAATGGTTTTCCTATAAGTATAACCATATCATTTTGGCAAAAAATAAAGCTTCACCGGTAAAAATTCTGCAATGTACTAAATTAGCATCCAACTGCTCCACAATTAGCCTGGTCCCATTGCAAAGGCCTTGTTGAGGATTTAAGTTTCTAAGCAGCGTAACGCAGGATTGCAACTTTAGGTTCAGGATGTGAGGTGGCATTCCAGATGGCGTCAAAGTATTTAGAAACTCGATTGGATACATATTTTGCTCCTCTTCTGTTTCACAGTCAGTTACAGAATCTGTGCTGTAGTAAGATTTGGCGTCCCCAACTAATTCCTTTAGGATGCGTTCATTTATCTTAAGTGTGTCATCATTTAATGGACACAGAATTGCTCGGGAAGCCAGATCATCTGCTGACAGTTGGTTGATATTCTCCCCAAATATAGATGTAATAATATCTGAGGACAGCATCTCTTCTTCTATCCCAACAAACTCCGTCTGCATACCGTCTCCATCGACTCCGTTTCCAACACTTTCCAGCCAGTTAGCAAAGGAAACTTCGTCTTCTCGAACCCGCATGTTTGTTTTTAACTTTAGTTCCTTGAACTTCTTCCAAATACGTGTGCTTTTGACGCATGACTCGATAGTTTTCAGGCGGTTAGATCTTTTTAATACCGGAGCTTGTTGTCGAAAATCTCCTCCTGCAACAAATGTAATCCCCCCAAACGGTGTGTCATCGCCCTTTTGGTTCAGTAAATCTCTTAAGCTACGATCAACAGCATTTAGCATATTTGCGGAGCACATTGAAATTTCGTCCCAGATTATGACCTGAAAAAATAATTAACAATTATTATTCACAATCAATAAAAGAAATACAAAGTAGTATACTTGCTACTGTTGTATACTAAGATCGATACAAAAGTTGAACAATATTTTCTTACCTTTGTCTTTTTGAGCAAAGCATGCTCAGTCGATCCTTGCCGATACCAAGAGAAAGTTTTTTCGTCAATGTTTAGCGGAAGTCCGAAACCACTGTGCACCGTTCGTCCATTCTTCAGTAAAGTGGCAGCTAGTCCTGTTGGTGCAACAGCTCTGTAGACTTGACCCCTTCCAAGAATCGTACTTATTACTGCATTGTAGACGAAGGTCTTTCCGGTTCCGCCAGCACCAGAGAGAAAAAATAATTTCCCGCGGCTCCTTCCATCGATTGAATCCATAATATTGTCATATGCTGACCTCTGGTCCTCATTTAACATTGAAACTAAAGTATCTGCCTTCTCCATTTCTTCCTCGTCAGGGTTGGAAACACCGTCTTCGGCAACTCCTTCAAGATATTTTGGTGCGGGAAGACCATAATGTAGGTTGCTTTCGCCATATTGAGTAAGATACTCATCCAGCTGAACTAAGAACTTATCCACGGCTACTTCTTCATCATAGCCTTGAAGGAAATCTTCAATCAAAAATTCTAGGAACTGAGTATATAATGACCACGGATCAGACGGCTTTCCATGACTCAAAATTGTTCCAAAGAGCATCCTCAATTGGCCTGGCATTTGATAAACAACCGCCTCCTGAAGAGTACTGACCCAATTAACGTCATCATCAAGCAGATTCATGGCGCGAGCAGCTTCCTTAAAGGTTGGGTAAGTAACTCCTTCTACGGTTCGTAGATCGACGAATGATTGCGCTCCTAAAAATGAGATGATATCGATTATTTTTTCCTCAGTTTGCGTATGCTTTTTAATGCATTTCAAGTAAATTTTTCAGTTTTTTTACCTGCTATATGTAGTAGTAGTAATCTCATATAATAAAGCTCCATATCCTTATGGTTCACACCATACATTCGGGAGATTATTTTTTCATGACCCCGTTGGCGTCTCCTCCAGGTATTCTTCTCAAAAACGTAGTGATATGGAATCTCCCTATATAAGTAAGCCCTTGCATCTGGATGATCTTTGTTCAACTTAAACCAAGCAGTCAACGTAGTTCCTCTTCGTTCAGCGCATTCTAGAGCCATCACCACAGCAGCGTCTTCTTCAGGTACATCGAACAAAACCCTCTGCTGTAGAGGCAGGTGTATTGCAAGTCTGATAATGCTGTGGGACCTGTCCTGCAAAGGATATTCTCGTAACCGCCACATAGCCTCTGGTGCACCTACGTACCTGGCGTCCATGTAGAATCTTATCTCGTCCCAATTTAATGTTCCGCCCTCGTTGTCCTTATTCATCTCTACTACAGCTGCGTCGTGCCCTTTGTACACGTACTTATAGATGTATTTGACACTTTTGATGGTTGAGCACACTTCCACGTTTATATGGGCATTGTACTTCTTACTCAGGTACGGGTTGTAAGGAACGACCCAGTTGTTACTTAGCTCAGTCTTCCCCTTTAGTACAGTCCTCCCATTATTGCTGCGTTTGTATTCGGGGTATCCTGTTGAAATATTTTTAAAATACTAAGTTATCACGTGTTAAAATTACAATCAATAAGTTTAATGCAAATGGAAGTTATAAGGAGATTAAAGCATTGACTTATGAAAATTAATTGTGTTAACCTGATCTGGCTACGTTTGTGGCTTTACAATATGGTTTTGGAAAACCTTTGGAACACTCCAGTTTGCCTTTTATTTCTTCCATGCAAGGGGAATCCTTATGATTCTCACCACATGGGCCATGTATCATGGAAGTCGACACAACATTAAATAAGGCAATGTCTTCATTCCTATCCGGGATCTCTGCCGACACTACTGAATCAATATCCTCACAATCACGGATTTTGTCCTCGTTCTCGAGAATAAAGAGCATATGGCAATGCGGTAACCCTTGAAGTCACAAATTTCACAATTGTACTTCAAAAGCATATGTACAAAAATATTTAGAATTATATAGAACTATATAAATTATGTACTCTTCTCATACCTCTTTTTTGGAATTCAATAACGTACTGATAGGCCTTTACTTTTCCTAACACATTATGCTTTACGATGTCATCCAAGAAATGTTTCAGCTTCAATCTGAACACTGTGGCAACAATGTCAGGTCTATCCGAATATTGCTCACCAGGGCTTAATGCATCCTGAATCTCCTTCCATTTCGGGTTACACGTAAATGTGATGAAGAGGTCTGGCTTCCCAAACACAGCCACAACAGTCATGGCATCTTGATAGCTTTGAGTCATGTACCTCTTACTGCCAGTGAATGACGAAGGAAGTATTACCATCTTTCCAGGTAAGAGATTTTGGTTTTCGGCTTTCGATGCAATGAAGTCCATAAGGCCTAAGTAAGATTCCACACGAAGGGTTTTCTGATTAAGCTTCACCCAATTTAATCGCTCTTCCTCCACTTTCAAAAAGGCATCCACAATGTACTGTTGGGTGAGTCTTCCTGCATGCAGTAACTGGTTAAAGACGTCCACCCTTTCTTGAAGCTTGTATGAATAAAATTCTTGAAGACTAATCCTCTGCCTCTTGCCATTCGAGTTACGCTGCAGGTCTATACTCCATCCTTGTTCGCCAAATGGGAATAATAATGGGTAGGTCATTGGATCACAGTTTGGGTTGATAGTCTGCATCACAAAAAAATATTATAATAATTATAGTGACATTAAAATCATAAACAAAAAAAAACAATTGTGAAAGTTAAAGAATTACCATAATGTTTTGCAACTCTCCGGACCCTTTAGGATGTACGCATATATCCCTTTTCAATTCCGGGCAACCATCTCCCGAGGCGAACACAGCGGCTATCTCATTCTTTGCTAGTGGCATGTTATAACGCCTTTGATCATAGCTGGTATCCTTTACCATAAACATTTGAATATTATCGCTTCCATTTTCTTCAATAACCTGCTTCATCATCTTGAATGCTTGAGCGTAAGGATTAATATCTTGAAGGAGCGACCCAATCTTGCTAATTAATCCATCCCTGCATTCTTTGTTTAGTGGGTTCTGAACTCTAGTTCGATTAGCAAATTCCGGGTCCAAAATGTACAAATGGGAGTATATTGGCACATCAGCATCCGGGTTGAAGTCTTTTGCCGTACAATGATACACCTGACCATGAATCACAAAAGGCTTCGGGCCCCTATTCAACTTCAATGACTCCCCGTTGGAACCGAAAGACGCAAAAGCAAACATGCTGTTATATTTACGGACGTTATTGATGAAATGTTTCGACTCCTCGTCATTTCTAGATAGTAAAGTGCTTAATGGCTCTGGATACTTGAATCCGTCTGGAATTACTATTTGGCCTCCTTCACAGCATGTCGCAAACTGTTTCCTCGAGTTTTTCTCTTGTTCAAAATGAACTGCATTGCAGAAGGAACACTTTGCGGACATTGGACCTATTGAAATAAATATTACAGATTATCATACCAAAGTATAATTCATAGAGTACATGTTACAACTTACCAAGTAAATACTCTGCAACTTCTAAGGCTGCAGTTCTAGCAACATTAACACTCTCGAATCTTCGTTGTCTTTCACGATATCTGGCTTCATTAGTCTGAACACTATCGGCGTTTTGTCTGCGTCGTCTCTCCTCCTCCGACTCCCCTTCCCTCACCACTTGGGTGCGAAGACGATCAGCTTCAAGTCTACGTAGTCGCTCCTCCTCAGACTCACCTTCCCTGACCTCTTGGGTATGAAGACGAACACCTTCAAGTCTGCGAAGTCGGTCCTCACCAGACTCACCTTGTCTGACCTCATGAGTGTGAAGACGATCAACCTCAAGTCTACGTAGTCGCTCCTGTTCAGACTCACCTTCCCTGACCTCTTGGGTATGAAGACGAACACCTTCAAGTCTGCGAAGTCGCTCCTCCTTAGACTCCCCTTCCCTGACCTCTTGAGTGTGAAGGCGATCAACTTCAAGTCTGCGTAGTCGTTCAACCTCAGACTCCCCTTCCCTGGCCTCTTGGGTATGAAGACGAACACCTTCAAGTCTGCGAAGTCGCTCCTCCTCAGACTCCCCTTCCCTGGCCTCTTGGGTGTGAAGACGATCCACTTCTTGTCGGCATAATCTTTCTTGTTCGGACTCTCCATCTCGTTCCTCGCGTTTTCTTTCGCGGTCTTTCCGTAATCGTTCTTCGTTTTCTTTTTCTGTACCTTTTTCTTTCTGCTTTGCCCTATAATTGCGCATGTACTCCGCCCTCCTCTTGGCCTTCTCTTCCTTCTCCATACTCAAATATCTATTTAAAACACCAAAATTTAATATAAAAGCTGCAGCCACACCAATCACAGAATTATTTATAGATATAAAAAAATTAGTTTATATTATTAAAGTCAAAAAAAAATCGGGCATGACCCGTATACATTTTGTAATTTCCTAATAGGATGTCTTTTGTAAAGGAGAATGGGCTTATAATCTCAACAATACAACTTACAATCTCACAGAAGGTAAAAGAATGCAAGACAAAAAATTTACAAATTATTCTGACCAAGTATTAAAAAAATTAAATTTAATTTAATTTAATATAAAATGAGTGCAGTATACGTTAGACATAGCAACATACCGAATTGAAATGTACATCGACAATACGATTTGCAAAAGCCATATAAGTCGGTCATTCCCAGTCAGTAGATAATATTATTAAGAAAAGAAAATTACAACAATATTCATCATCAATGTGCTGTGAACTCATCACCATCGTGTAGAGGTGAGTCGATATGAGTATAAAAAACTTTACTCAGAGTTCTCAAAATTTCAGACCCCCACTGCCTCTAAACCCCTCAAAATGGTTACGGACAGACAAACAGACAAACAGACAAACAGACAGACATTCAGGAAATAGTATATACTGATCATTGGTTCGTTCCAAGTATTCTCGTCAAATTTCATAAAATTTCGTTCAGCAGTTCAATAACTACGACCCCCTACGGTCATCCATATTGGACATGTGAAAATGAAGGTGAATCGGCGACCATGGTCGTTAAGGAGTTTACATGTAAATTAAATGCCCCGTAGCAACATGCACTTGTAAGGCCCCGTTAAATGGATATTTATTAATGAAATAGGTGGGCCCTCAGAGTGAGAGACCCCAAAGAATTACAACTTATTCTCTCTCCGCTTCTCTATAACAACACCTCCATGGCGGAGGTCTAAATGTGAATTAAATTATGGCATCGGGAGTTCCAGCTTCTTCTTCGCTATTTATGGGATTTTGGAAGCTGGACATTAACTAACTAAACATGGTAAGTGGTGTATATAATGTATATAGGCATATTCATAATCGTAAGTAAGTATTTTGTACATTTGTAATATAGATAATTTAGGCATTAAAATGTAATTATTTGTACATACGCATGACATGAATGAAATGATTCTTTTTCTTTCTACAGGTTCATAATGGAATGATAAACGTAAATGTTGATGATGAGATGTTGATGATCTTCTCTGTTCCAGGTTTTTCAACCTTCTGACCTGGATGCTGCTGGCGATGACGATGAGACGAGACGATAAGCGCACATCGGCCTCCTTATCTGCTCCGGAGTTCATCGCTTCTGGCTTGGCTTGATAATGATGCAGTTGTATGGGATGAATGGAAGACAATGTGGATGCTTCCCTCTTATCGGTTTGGAAGTCGTTCTTCCTGGCCTGGCTTGGCTGATATGATGTGGGATGGTTGCAGCTTTGCTGTTGCTGAGGCTGGCCATCGGCTTGATGATGCGATATGGCTGGGCTGAATCTCCTGCGTTGAGACTGCATGGCTCCTCCACCTCCTCCCGAGGATAACCACCACTCCAACGAGTGCAATTTAAGATTGCTGGACCGAGCGGAGAATGTGACCTATCAAAGCAACCTGCCATCACGTCATCCCCTGCGGGGAACTGGATTATGAACTTCCGCAGACTAGGAGTACAACTGCCCCAGATCACCCATGAACACGGCACCATTGAGGTCCGCATTGGGGGCAACGTTTCCAAACTGTTTTCCGGTAACGAAATATACTTGGAAAATGGATTGGTGGCTGAAGAAACTATATGGGGGTGGACCACACCCAACATCACATCCAGTCAAAAATGTCCCATCTTCACATCGCGACCACATTTGCGAACTCCACCATTTCCGCTCTGCGGGAACTAGACATGATCGGGATCCGAGATGAGCCCTCCACCCAATCCAGGAAGGAACTAAGTAAAAAGACGGAGGCCAACTAAGATATAAAGCAAAGCTCCTGTTCATGACTGAATCCGTTAAGACTCTCCCGTCCAAATCGGAAACTGTAGAGAATCACCGAGAGGACTAAGTAGCTAAATCTATTTCAACAGTCTTATAGCCTATTCCGTCAATGGGAGGCTGACATGATCTAGAGGGTGGAGATTACCTTCGCGGAAAATTGGAAAGAAGCGGGCCACTACTAACCCCACCGGGCCGTTGTGAAGATGAGCAGCTCCACAACTCCTATTAGTCCGAAGTTTAACGCGTCCGCCAAATTAAAGGGGAGACCGTCCCTGAACCAATGTCAAGATGCTGGCCCCAATTACCTGGAGCTCATTCCTAGTGTTCTCACCTGCTCAGCGCCTATTCCTGAGATTTTTGTGGTGGGAGTACATCGATAGCTGTCAGGAGCTGAAGGAGTATCTGTTTACCAGCGTGACATTTGGGGTATCCTGTAGCCCATGCGTTTTAGCTGCGGCCCCTGCGACATCATTTGAGCAAGAGCCCACCCACACAAAAAATCAACAGAGTTACTACAAAAGTCCCACTACATGGACAATTGCCTGGGGATACTCAATACCATGGAGAAGGCAAAAGTTCCTCAAGAAACAATGCCAGAAGCTGTTGAAGCCAGCCCAGTTTGTTTTATGAGGATGAAAAATTCTACCCAACCGGGAGGATAAGGATGTTCCACATATTGGAATGATTGGGGAGATGAGAGGATATTTCAAAACGGAATATCCTAGCATTTTCCCCGTACCTTTACAATCCAATGGGAATGCTATCTCCATTCGGGCTTGCGAAGTTCATCCTCCGTCAATGTCACGAGAAAAAGCAGGGATGGGATTTACCGCTGCTAACGCTGGAAGCCAGGAAGTTGAACCAACAATTTCCGATCCTGCCGGAATTAAAAATTCCAAGATATGTCCACCTGGACCAAAGCAACAACAACACTCTTCATATTTTTTGAGGCAAGTGAGTAAGCTTATTTTGCAGCCGTTGACCTCAGATGTGAGACCCCCGAAAGAGTCACCGTTAACATTCTCCAAAGTAGAGCGAGGATTGCTACCATGGCAATGAAAATTACCATTCCCCGCTTGGAGCTCGTCGGATGTCCCATGCGGGTCAGACTAGCCGCCACCGTCATCAGTGACATCAAGGAAGAGGATCCTAATACTTACTACACGGACTCCACTACGTTAGCCTGGATTCAAAAGGTGGGCCCTCGGGGGATTTTTGTGTCTAGGATATTTAAGAGAAACCAGAAACGGAGCAGTCGAGGCATGTGAAAAAGAAGAACAACCCAGCAGACTTACCGTCGTGGGGATGTTCTGCGAAAGCGTTTATCGAAATTGAATGGTGGAAGGGGCCCAGTAAATTAATTAATTACATTTACTGCGCTGGGGGAACCCCATACGGGAAGCAACTTAATGCTTATACGAATAACCCAGATTGTATCCAGATCGTACGAATACCTTATTATACAGGTGGGAATCCCCATATAAGGGTACTGCAATGTTAGCCCCACCTCCGAGTGGGAACATCCACAGTACACGCCCCCCGCACTTAACACAGAGTCGGGAACGATTTTTTAGGGCTATATGTCGGTTCTCTCCTTCTCGCCAGGAGCCACCTTGTTAGCGAAAAAAAGGCGGGTTGCGGGAACCTGGGGGCGAACCTACAACCTCATGCCATTAGTCCCAAGGCTACACGGGCGAACCACCACCGCCTTCCATAAGGGGCCCAGTTGGCCGACTCCGTAGTTCCAAAGCAAAAAGCAGTTGAGAAGTAAATGCGGAAACGGTCATCGTCGACATAGCCACCACCTGTCTCAGAGTCTCAGAGTACTCCAAAATTCGCAGACTAACCAGCTACTGGCTGCGGTTTCGGGAACTCGAGAGGAAGAGAATTGAATCAGAATTGATTAGATCCTACCACCATCCGTTTTAACGAATCCATCTGCGGATGTAAAAAATGTTTGCAGTGCGGAGCATGCTAGATCTTTAGTTCATACAAACCTGATGATGACTCATTATCTCGCTGGCAGGACACTCAACATCCCCGTTTATCTAGACCTTAGGTGGTTCCGCTACCATTTACTCACATAAGTCACGTACAATCCCACATATTCATGGGAACATAGATCTGTGTTTCAAACTCATTATCGTGTCATATACTTCACGGGGATTTGGAATCGTGAAAAAGATTCATCATCAGGTTTGTACGAATTACTCAATAACTTATACCAAACAAGTAATGCCACGCTCAGCTCACATTGGCTGATATTGTACAGTTTGGCCAAGGCTCGAGCTAATCCACCAAAACCGATTATCCTTTTCTGTGGAACTAGGATTAATAAGGCAATCGTAGACAGAATTGTGTCATATATGATTCAATTCACCCCAATCAATGATAGTATTAATTATGCTAATCTTTTCTGACCGCTTGAGGTATGTGGGACCATCCTTTATAGGTTGGTCCCACCTTAGGACACATTGAGGTTCCACTACCATTTGCTTACAAAAGTCACGTACTGATCCATGTGTTCATGGGATCATAGACCTGTGCATGCAACTAATCGTCGTTTCATCTACTTCTCGCTGATTGCGGAATCGTGAAAAGGAATCATCATCAGGTTTGTACGAATTACTCAATAACTTATACCAAACAAGTAATGCCACGGCCAGCTCACATTGCCAGATATTGTACAGTTTGGCCAAGGCTCGAGCTAATCCTCCAAAACCGATTATCCTTTTCTGCGGAACTAGGATTAATAAGGCAATCGTAGACAGATTAGTGTCATATATGATTCAATTCACCCCAATGATAGTATTATTATAACAGTGGGTTAGGCTAATACTTTTTAATTTTTGTTTTTCCTATTTATTGGTTTCGTGGTCAATCCAACTTGATAATTTTAAGTAATTGGGAAATACGCCAACCACAACTATTCGGACTACCCCACAATTTGCTTACATAAGTCAAGTACTGAATCATTGGAGTACCTATAGCACCAAGATTCACCACAACAACTATTACCCATGTCTCCTTAGTCACAGATTTAGAAAGCGTGGAAACTACCATCCAGTCGCAGATTTGCAAGAAT
>JAQIXQ010001960.1:0-12161 GCA_034700485.1 Pseudosinella alba | reverse complement strand
ATCATTTCGAAGCCCACTAACGCAGCACAGCCCATGAAATACGCTCACTCTTCTCAACCAATTTGTTGTGAGCTCTGCGGGAAACAATTTGCTCGTGCAGATGGTTTGCGCAGACATACAAGAGTACTTCACCCAGAGGAACGGAAGTGAATGCTGGTGCTGGTGGTAGTGATTTGTGACATCAAATTCGATCTCAACTGAATTTTTTGCTTTCTGTCCTAAAACCATGCCCGCATCCCACAAAATTTGTGTAAATTCTTATAAGCTAACATTATGAAGTTGGGCTGCAATTTTACTTTCAAATTAGAGCAACTTAATGCTTACTAGTAGCAGACGTATTAATTAATTATTAATTTTTTTAAATAAAACATCAATTATCCAGCAAATATCTTAAATTTGTAATAAACTTTGGCTATGTGTATTTGAAGTGACCGTCCATGAATTTATTTTCGTAAAAACATTTTCAAAAGAATACATGTTTCGATTTAAGTCATGTTTGCATAATTCTTGAACCATTTTCCATAACATTGAAAGTGTGCATCTCTTTTCAGATTATGATCATCGTCATCATCACAGTCGAAAGATATTTGGCATGGCATCATTATCATCATTGCAACTGATCCTGCATTTCATAAACCTTAAACTGACAACAATCGACATCCGGCACTATAATATTTGCAGAAATAAAACCTTCGCTGTCCTTCTGTCTGAACCTAATGCTGGAAGTTAATTTTCTGCTTTGACTTTGTCCATTCACTTACCTCATCATCATCCTTTGAATTTCGACCCGGGGAATGGCTTGGGTAATTTTTTGACAACCTGGAAATCAAGATTGTGCTATTTTTTTCAACCAACAGTTGTTTAATTAGCTTACATTTTTCGTCATCTCAGCCCAAAGTGAGACTTCCTCTCATTGCCATGCCAGTCTCCCAAATGGATAGATGCTTCATTGTGTTTTCTGTCGACAAAATTGCCCTCTTCATTTGACCTAGCTTGACTTTCTAGTGTACTAATAAAAGTATATGATGACGGTGATGGATGATGGACGACCAACTGGAGAAAGTTATCTAAGTGACAAGGCAACGGATCAACGGACTTTAGTTTCTGATTGACCCTTTGGGAATGGGAATTTTTGCAGACAGGGAAATTGCATGTAGGTAGGTAGGCGTAGGTAGGAGGATAGGTTAGATTCGGTTTACATGCCCAACCATCGCAAATCGGAATGACGCGTCTAAAGTAACCTGAAAACTTAACTTGGAAATTAAGTAATTTGTTTTTAGTTTGAAGATAATAAATAGTCCTGCCCACGTAACTTTAATGATATCACATCTTATTGCTTATCCACTTATCCCATACCATACCTGAAATTAGTATGTAATGGTGAATGGGACGGGATATCCAAAAAAAAAAACCTATGATTCTTTGTAATAACTTCGAGTGAATAAAAATGGTGGAGATAAAACTAGCATGTTTCCCATGATTTATGATTATATGAGAAAAGATGAAATGGCATTGTATAATTTGATAATATGCTACCTCTATTGTTTAAAGCGATATCATGGCGATAACCAATAGGAATGAAAACATCAAAAAGATAAAAATTCCAATTATTTTGTTCAGCACCGTAATAATGGCACATTCACAACTGCTGAGTTAGTGACGCTCCCTGAGAACATAATCGGTGACTCCTCGTAGCCCAAAAAAAAATCCAATAATCAGTTCAATAACATCATTACACGTATATTATATAATTAGCTGCTATATAATTATAAACAGACAGACGGACAGGTATTTTAACTGATATTGTTTTTCTCCCTCAGTTGAGTAGAGTGGTGGCGGATGACGTTTCTATTGACGTCCTTTGAGAAGTCCCGCGATTTTGGGAATAAAAGGGCCAAGAAAATCCTTGGAAGATAATCATTGTTTTGACAGCCAAACATAAACGGAAACTGCTCTAAACATGTCGACATGGCTGAAACCAGACCAGCGGACTTGGTTCCATAAACTGTGCGAAAATGTGCTGAAACAGGGCCCGCTACCGAATCACGTGGGCATCATTTTGGATGGGTAAGAGAGCCACCATATATTGGGGCAACTGGAAAATTAAACATCAAACAAATTGTAGTTCTATTGATTAAAAATTACGACCAATTGCCCAAAATGAAAGATGAATTATGTTACGTCTTTAGAAATCGGAGATACGCCAAAGAAAAGAGTCTTCCCCGGATTGATGGCCATAGGAAAGGATTTGACAAGTTACCTGATACGCTGGGATGGTGCTTGCATTTTGGAATTGAAGAATTAACCGTGTATGCATTCAGCATTGAAAATTTTAAGCGCTCCAGGGATGAAGTGGATGATATTATGCTGTTGCTGAAGGCACAATTTGGAAAGCTGGTGGAGGAAATGTACTAAAAGTTTATTGAATTATTTGTAGTCTTCGTACTTCGGGAATTAATGTCTCTTTTATTTGGAACTTTCAGAGAGGATGTTAATAAGGTTGGGATTTGCATTCAAGTTATTGGGGATTGGTCACTTATACCGTCGGACCTCAAGCAAACACTGGCCATGGCTATGCTCATGACTAGAAATAACACGAAAGTAAAACTAAATGTGGCCTTTGCCTACACTGGTAAAAATCATGTTAATTGAGAATTCCCTACCTATTTATATCATGCCGAAATACTTGTCACTAATATGCTTGTCCATTAATTTTGTACTAGGATGAAATGAAATGACAAGAGGGGTGAACTCTCTCATATCTGGAGTAACCAAAGGGGAACTTGAGCTACAAGATGTATCAGAAGACCTCCTTGAAGATACATTCCAATTGTATCCTCCCAAGCCTCTGGATTTGCTTGTCAGGACTTCCGGGGAAAGTCGATTATCTGACTTTCTTTTGTGGCAGAGCAGTGAGACCATGTTGCATTTCATAAATGTGTTATGGCCCGATTTTACTTGCTTCCACTTGATGGCTGCAGTCTTGGAGTATCAAGCAAATCAGTTGTTACTGTCAAAGGTAGTAAAATTTTAATTTGGGGTTACGGGAGACGGGACAGTTGGTGCAATGGAATTACCAATTTTATTTTGTTTTATTTTTCAGGTTAAATTAGAAAACAACCGAGATAAATCTAGTGCTGTCACCGAAAAGAGGCGACGGGAATTCTCCGAAAGGACACGAAAGGAAAAGTGGACTGCCTTGATTTTTTTAGACTCTGAATATCATAACTCTAAAATATTATGAAATTACGTGTTAATGTATGCTCATCATGGCTAATCATGACATTTCATAAAAGTAGTTATTCGACATTACATTACATTACGTAACATTATGTTGTATTGTGCCCAACTGGCACTTTCTATAATGGGACGCTGATGCTTCAATAATGTCATCTACGAACCCTCTTATACTGGTGTAAAACGAATTTGAATTGAATAAACGTTTGCAACGACCTAACTACGGAGCTGAAACTGAATATACTACAAATGGTCTTAAGTTTACAAATTACATGCCGTTGAAGTATTGCAGTTTTCCATTTACGACAATGATAACTTATATTTTGACCTTTGACCCACTTCGGGTTATTCGATATGTCTCAAAATAGGACGTTTTTGTTCTCATATGGAGTCAAGCTTATGTACAAAATTTTAGAGAAATTGATGCAGGAATGAAGGCAGGAGAGAGTGCACAGACAGACAAACATCACGAAACCATAACTCGCTTTCAGCTCCGTAATAAATCATTGCTTTCATTTCGCATATTCAAGCACTCTGTATGTAAGTCGAATATTTTGGAAAATTATAACATGTATGTACATATTTCATATATAGGGGAACACTTTACTTATTTTGTTTTTAAAATAAAACTAAATGAAACTGAAAACATTAATTCCTCCAATTATTTAATCCTAATTGCATTGGACATGAGCAATATATGAAAGATCATTGCAATAATCAAAACATGGATTACCAGTTCCTAACTTGGGAGTATACATTGGCAAGGTGAGAACAAACTAATAATCCAGCAAGTAGAGCCTATATATGATACAAATTATACCAGCATTCTCTACGGCATCGCCCCGAATTCGATAAACCCCCAACAAACAGCTCATTTTAATTAACTTTTTCATCTCTTCATCCGAAAATTACATAATGTACATGGCATATTTCTAAAACAAGTTGCAGACATTAAGATCATGATGCAATCAAAATTGATAATGATTACGCATTTAGAAACTGTTTAGCAGACTTTATGACCTCGATCGTCTTCTCCTCTCCACCCAACTGTTTATTCAGCCATTTGGTAGCCTTGGCTGCGACCAACTCCCAGCGATCTTTCTCCTCCGCATGACGGGCTTCAAATGCCGCAATGGCCAAGGCGGTTGCAAACACTTGTTTTTCGTTACCACCCTTCTTTGCCGCATCCTTCATGCTTTTTAGGTCCTTTTTCAGGACGTTTGCTAATTCTTTGTCCAGTTTAAATGAACCATCGAAGGATTGCAAATTAATTAATTTCATGAGAGGGGAGCTTCCGGATTTCTCTGCTGGGGATGAAGGAGATTCTGATGCACGTTCGAATTGTGCGGAATTTCCACCGGCATCATTCGCCTGAGCAGCTCCTGGTTGAGGCTGCTGCGGTTGCGAAGGCGCTGCTGCTGGCTGAGCACTGTCTGCCCTCACATCCATACTCTGCGCACCACCCATCTTATTATGATACATTGGACGACCAGCGGGACCTCTGGACGCCTTCATTCTGATTCCTCCACCTCCACCCCCTCCATGCCAACCATGAGCAAATTGTGATGGAACGCGTCTAGTTTCCATCACTCCATACTCCTGAGATGGCTTATCCTCTCCAACGACCACGGCAACAAATGACGTATACCTCGAGGATATACCTTTGGGGTAAAATAAGAATTAATCAATGTTTGCTCTTAAGTTATCTAACAATTAAATATATCTTACTATTTTCTACTGCAATCTTAATAATCTCCCTCTTCAACCTCTCCTCCTCCTCCTTAACATTTTTCCCTGGTTGAAATGGCAAGGCCGACACCTCCCTTTCCATCTCCCGGACCAGCTTAATCGCCGCTAGTTTATGGAGCAGGTCAGATCCTGTTAAGCCGGAGCCACTCAAGTCATTCTCTTTGGAGTAATCAATCTTCAAGGACAGTGGCCCGTCTGGGGACTCCGCTTTGAGATTCACCCCAGTTGGTGGCCTCTTCTCAAATAGACCGAAGACAATCAGTTGGTTCCCATCATGGACAGGAGGGATCCTTTTCGGACTTTGTCTTGTATTCGGGGATGAGGAAGGTTTATCTTCCTTCCCGTCTTTTGGTTTGTTGTAGCCATCCAATGTCCTCTCCTTATTCACAGAATCCTCTGGCGAGTCATCTGGGGCACTTTGAGAACCTTCCCAATCCAACTTAATCTCCGTGAGGGAGGGCTGTATGGCTTGTTTGAGTTGGCTCAACACTTTCTTGTCAACCGGCTCGTTGTAGGTGACCATCGCTGATGTGCCTCCCCCAGCTTTGGCCACACCCTCCACCAGATAATGAGAGGCTCCATCCCCAATCCCCAGCGCAAACACCCTCGCCTGATGTGCATTAGCTCCAGCAATCCCAATCACCCCATCCGTGTTGGACACCTCCCCATCCGTTAGGAGGAATATCTGACGGAGATAACCCCTTATCAACCCCGTCTTATAAACTTCCTGCAGGGGCTTGAGAATCTCAGTCCCGCCCATGTTGGCTTGCATGTCCCTGGCATAATTCAGAGCGGTTTGCATGGTTCCATCGTCATACTTGACACTGGTTGGGAAGAGGAACTTGAAATTGGAGCCGAAGCCAATCACATTGAAATAGCAGTCCGCCGGCATGGAATGGAGGAAGAGGAGCAGGGCCTTCCTAGCCAACTCAATACCCTTCCCAGACATTGAGCCGCTTCTATCAAGCACGAAGAGGAGTTCACTTTTCTGCTCGTCCAGTTTGAAACTCGGAAGGAGTAGAACCATCATGGCTGTGGAGCTTCCAAGCCTCTCTGAAAAAATCCTGGGCTTGTGCTTCTTCCCCGACTGGATATTCAAGACAAAGTCCCTGTCCATGTCGGTGGTCTGGCCTGAGAGCTCCACCGATGTTGAATGCCACCCTCCAGAAGAATCCCCTCCCGGGCTTGTTGTCACTGAATGGGTGGGGCTGGTAATTGACTTGGGAGGGGATTGGAGAAGCACCCTCACTTTCAGTGTGAGCGGGGCTGGGGTAATCTTGGAAAAGGTCATCTCCTTCACATCAGCCGACCTCTGGTCACTCTCGTTGGGGGAGACGTATCGTGGAGCAATTGTGGTTGGGATGTAGAACCGAATTGCCCCGGCATCCTGGTCATATTTAACTTCGGCTGTGTAGCTTATCATGATCTTTGCTTTGGCTCCGGGTTTGAGGTAGCCAACTCGGATTTTGAAAATGTCGTCTTTTGTCTCCTCCCCCATGGCGGCTGTGGTCTTGCCTTGGATGGCTTCATCATACTCTGCTTTAGCTTCTTCTCTTGGCTTGACTTGTCCTTTGATGATTTTCCCGTCAAGGTCAATTGTGAAGGAGGTGACAGCCCCATCCGGGTTTATCGGGAAGTAGTAGATTGCTTCAATCGGATTGTCCTCTCGATTTACGTAAACTTGACTGACTTGGACTTGGCTAACGGCATGGACCACTGTGGAGTTCACGGCTACTGATATGAGAGGGATGGAGGCTTGCACTGGAGGCATCCATGGTTGTGGGGGTGGGCGGATGATGCCAATTAGACCACAGCGAGGGATATATCTAGGAGGTGGCTATGAAAAAAATTAAATTAAATTGTTATTATTGGATTTTATTTAGTTGGGAAATTAAGCAAATATATTAAGTACCCGCATTCTGCTGGTGCAACCGCCTAGAAAAAGGAGTAAGAAATGGATGTGAATGAAATCCATTTTATTTTTCATTGTCCCAGTTTGAGTTCTTTCTTCAGTTGAGGATGAGATGACTCTAGTCAACTCTTCGACAATGGTATTGACTATATGATGCAATGAAAACGTAATCTTTCAGATTCCAATTAATTTAGAGCAACCGTGCGTATTTACCTGCGTCAGTTAAATTATCGTTAAAGCAAAAAGACAATGTGGTGATAATCATCCAACTTTATACTTCAGAACTAGATATTAGATGCATCATGATCGTATTGCCCACATCATTATTTTTCATGCATATCAGGAAACATGCAAAACATTCTATGGTCCTGAGTTCTTACTTTTCTCCTTCCCCCCTCGACATTTCGTGCAGGCATAATTAATTATTTACCTTAATGCCAAGCGGTGGAATCGAGTGATGAGGGAAAGAGAAAAATGACGCATTGTATTTCCGGGTACTATAACATAGCCTACTCTATTACGCTATGACTATAAATGCGAAAGCGCTGTCATCAGCCAGAGATGCGATATCGGCTAGAAATTCGACGCAGTTTAGTAAACCATCCTGGGATTAGGCATTTAAGTTTTGGGGATAGGATGAGTACTCAGAGAGGGGCTGATAATTGGACAATCATGACAGAAAATGCAGACAATATATTGCTCATTTAAATGGGGGCATCCCATCGTTTAGCTGACCAGCGCATAGCGCATTTGTCATGTCAGTATATGTCATAGACGGGTATGGCTCCGTCACCCTGATAAGTAACTCCATTCCGATATTTCCCATCTGAAATTTCTGGAAATGTATTCATATTTTTTACGGCTATTTCGAAATTCATCCTGTGACGTCAGCGATTTCATAATTTTCTTCAGATATTTTAGACCGGTAATTAAACTCGAAGGTAGGTCACCCCATGAAAACAATAGGCAAATTACTTTTGGTGTCGTAATATGTATAATTTAGGCTGCAACATCTCCCGTGAAACAAAAGAAATTGCTAAATTTTGCCAATGTTAATGGTCGGCTCGTGTAAAGGCCAGTTGAAGACAATAGGTTCAAAAAGTATAAAATGGGCGTGCTTTCTTTAGTTACGATTGAAAACTACTCTAAACCAATAGCCAGGAACAAAGTTTTGATTAAACCAACGAATAAAGTTTGAGTTATCTCTAGTAACCCCAGTCATGATGCTAGACGTTGATGACGGGTGGAGCATATTGCTCCTTTATATTTGCGTTTCCGAATGTTCCCGTCCACGGGGGCATTGACGAATATTTTACTCATTTAAAAGATCGAAGGATTTTATTTTCATTTACCACCGAACATTTAAAATGAAATTTGATTGCTGGTACAACTACATAACTTAGTGCATGGACTTGTTCCTTAAACATTTCTCATAATCGTCTGGATATCCCTCCTCATCACTGCACCTGTAGGTTGTGTAATTCTGACCCTCCTCAGTACAAAAGTCCATGTTCACCGTCTCGTTGTAGACTAGGAAAAAGAAGTTGAATTGGATTAGATTGGATCAGAACGACTCAAGTTAGCATTTGATTTCATATATGATGATGCAGGTTCTTACCTCCAAACTGGAAACATTTCATCTCGCACCTGTTCCGCATCCACTGATACTCCGCTTGCATCCTCTTGCCTGGAGCATATTGAGAGCCATCGGCGGTGGACATCCAGCGGGCACATAAGATGTTGTCGGTTTCATTCTTGCAACGACGTTTGCACGACCATTGTGTATGACCCCAAATTTCCAGAGAAAATCCCAGCAGCACCATGGCAGTACAGAATACAAACGTCTTGACGAACCAGGTCATCTTGGCAAGTGTTGTTGTTGATGGTGGTGTTGATGTTGATGTTGTTGAAGGGACTTCGGAAGTTCAGAGGGTAACAAGTGGACCGATGGTGGCAATGGCGAATGGTTAAATGGTCGGCTGTTGGGATCTCCTTTCTCATTTTCTTTTTTTACGAGTCGCGTTGACGCAGTAAGTGATGAATTGAGATCACGCAAGTTACAACAATCGAGTCGCGTAATTTTACTGAAATGACGTTCAAACTCATATGATGACTCTATTGACTGTAATATTACAGTCATTAGACACCATAAAACTTCTAAATATGGCGGACGGGTTGTAATTCATTTTCATTGTTCTACGAATGTAAGTATTTCAAATTTTTATTTATTTCAGTTTGTCAGATAATTTAGACGGTCCATTTGGAGACAGGCTAAACACTATTCCAATCTGCAAAGGTTTTGTCAGATAATATTTTGAGGTTGACTATAATTAAATGACGGCCATGTATAGAGGCTACAGTATCATTATTATTGATATCCAATATACGTCTGAACGACATTCCTATCACTCTCACGAAATGCCTATACTAGAACTGCATCCGATATTTGCTTGAATGCCGTTCTTTGTTTAAGCTCGTATAAAGAAATAGTGTATAGATAATTACAAGATTCTGACGACTCGACTGATGACAAGCATGTATGAATGGCTCATTTCCTACCATATACCTCTTTATATCCTTAGATTCTACTATCGTAAATCTTTAAACACATTCTTTGGAATTTCTCAGGAACCACAGCCACAACAACGGTCATCTGGGACAATCATTTCTTAATACTAAATGATGTAATTTTGAGTTAACAAATGCAAGCTATAAAATTCATAACTAAAACGGAGCCAGACACTACTTAATTGTAAGTGAGGGTGACGATATGATCACCACCCTAATCCAATCACTTTATCAGCTACTGACGTCTTTAGTGATGATTTTCCGGGCGCTCACACAAGTCACATAGTTAACAAATGCTATGAAAATGACGTACGATAGTTGAACACGCGAGAATGACACGACAATCTGCGGCTTTGTCATAAATAATTAAGGTATTTTATTGTTATTCGTCTGTTTATTAAATTATTTTATATTTTATTCAGACATATTCCTATATTATTTGAACATTCAAAATAATATTTTGACATTTGCGGAGAAATATAATTTCAAGATATGATCCATGGACGAAATTAAGATTAAGCATTCCATTTTTGACAATATTATGTTTTCTCAATGACGGTTGGTATTGCCCGACCTTAACGTTCTCCTTAAGGTCAGCCCCTGTCAAGGTCTGGAGCCAATATCGGAGTTGAGAATGGACTACTCCAGCCTGCTGGACTTCACATGTCCAGGATTCCAAACGATGGGATCGTCTTCCTGGACATTTTCTATGAGGATTGAAACGACCAGCAAAAACTACGACCCAAGTTATATTGCTGCGTCGTTCTATATTGTACAGCTTCCTTGTCTTTTCGATCCTCCACCAACGACCACCACGGAGCCAGCCACAGAAATGATACTGACTACGATAACTCAACCGGATATGACCACTTGGCCGGGACCACCTGGAGAGGAAAAAGAGTGTGCCAAGTTGAAGGGTGCAGTCCAGTGCAAAACGACTGGAGATGGGGAATGCGAATTCAACTTGTACAATGACACATGCACAGGACCCCGTGCCCAAATGTAAACCAAATCATTTAAATTTTATTATTGCCTTATCAAACCAATATTTCATTAAGGAATAAGATGATCTGAGTCGTTTTCTGTTTATCAATATTGGACATATGACCCATATGATACGAGCTGCTACGTTACCATTACATAGCATTCTCCCTTGGCTTAGCTCGCATCTTGCCAACGTAGTCGAGTGGTTAGAGCTACCGACGACGTTGCCGAAGGCCATGAGATCGAATCCCCGGCGGGGGATAAAACTTTTTGCTTTTTTTTTTAAGTGACGAAGTCATGAAGTGGCCATCCCAGTTAGGAAAGTTTTCTTAAAATACTTGGGCCATGGCATGGCAGATAATAGTTATAAGGGCTACGCTTGGGTAATGAAAATGAATTTTTCCTAGGTGAATAGAGCTATGGGAAATACTTGGGCCATGCATGGGAATGAATTACAACTATGAATTTTTGACCATTCATAGGACACATTCCCCAGACTTGGGCCAGATATTTTTAGAATGCGCTTTTTGGCTATCTGTATGCTTTTCACTATGAGTCTAACTCGTCTCACTTTGCCCATGTATTGTTTCAATTGAATCTAATATTCAAAGAACTGCATGCACATACCGTGAAATGAGAAGAAGAAAGGAAAACAGTCAAACGAGCTGATGTGAGCTGTGAGAGCCGACAACTGAGCCATTCATTCCCACCTTTTGTCGTCTGCACAAAAAGTGACTAAACTTAATTGTTAGGCTGTGATAATTTTTTAACATTTTGGAAAGGGTTTCATTTTATATCACCATGTCAGATTTATTTGCAATTGCTGAGTTTGGCTCTGATTTAGTTCAGTGTATACCGACTAATTGGCTTTCGGAATGCCAAAAGTTCTGTCACTACCCCAAGGTCAGCTCATTTAAAATTAATGATTTTGTCCGGAAGCGGCTACCACCTCAAGACGATGAGAACTGGGAGAAATTAGCGGTCCGCATATTAGGATTTGCAGGTAAGTCACTACTTTTAATTTTTAATTAATAATTATGTTTTCTTTGTCAACCAGACCCCATTCAGCCCACGTGGTAAAAATTGACGAGAATTGTTTCTTAAAATTAACTTGTGTAATCAGAGCCAATTAGATCAATAATGTAAATTACTACGTTCTAACTAATTCGACCCTAATTACTTTTTACAATTCCTAATCTAATTAGATTCCTATGAGAAAGGAAGGAAGAAGACAGCTTTAGCCGAGATCACTTCTAGCCTGGACACTGAGGACGAAGGTGAGGGCAGGAGGCGCCAGCGGAAACGGACATACTCCAGCTCGTCCCTTGATTCAGAACCAGCGGAAACAGTTAAAAGAAGTCAACCAACTTCCAAGGAAAAGAAGGTCAAGCGGAATAAGCCAGCCTCCAAGAAGGTCCTCTTCACTCCTCAAAAGGAGCCCTCGTCATCTCTACATCAACTGAAAGGTACAACCAAATCATATTAAATGTGCTCTTAAATTATTTAGGCAAACTTAAGTATTATTAATGACTAATTAAAGTCATACTTTAATTTTGTTTAACAGTGAACGCCGGTGGTACATCAGCTTCAGCGACGATAACAACTGACCGTCAACCGTCACTTGGACTAGCTCTGGGCTCCGGGACCTCCCTCGCCCCCCAGTCAACGACATCTGTGTCCTCTCAACTGGAGCCACCGGCAAGCCCGGCAA
>JAQIXQ010001959.1:0-12173 GCA_034700485.1 Pseudosinella alba | reverse complement strand
CACTTTGTCAAATTGACCGTTTATGTAGTTACGTGGGAAGAATTAATTTCAAATAAAACATGTTTTGCACAAATAAAAATGTACGAAAAACAAGATAATGATCGCAGGTGAAATTATCCTCCGGTGAACATAAGCATAGAGATAGGCAGACAAGTAGAAAGCAATTTCCTTTTGGAACTTGTCAACCATCATCCTGCAATTCTGTACATCTCCTTATACCTATATGTCCTTCTATGATGAGGATAATGATAATGACGCTGCGACAATAACAACATTAATAACTCTAAAACCCATATAATTAAGTATACTTACTTATGTGTGAGATTGCAATAATATCCTCCTTTCCCCTCATCATCCTCCTCCTCCTCCAAAGCAAACTTGGAGACAACTCTTTGGATTCGGATTTGCAGGCTATATGCAACTATTTTACCGTCTCTAATTCTAATTTCCTTCCCTCTCCTTGCTCCAAAGCACAATCTCATTATTCCCATTTCGCTTTCATACCCATCATAAACCCAGTAAGAAAAGCAATATAGTTGGAGGAAGGCTTTGAACAGTTGTAGAAATTGCTTGACTTTTTTAATGAAATTACTGCACGAATCTATCCCAGTTTTGGTTTACTTACTCTCCTTGTTGGCTGGCAGTTTATCCCTTCTTAACGAGACAATAATGACAGTAAACAAGGGTGGACGGGTGGTTGTTAGCTCAGTTCAGAGTTTCATTATTGTCATCATCATCATTATATTATTTCTCCATGCCAGAGAGAGAGAGAGAAAGGGCCTAAGTATGGTTGGCTACTATTTGCCCAAAAGTTAATGAAATAGGGCGAGCAAAAGCAGGGATACAGCACCAAGACCAACATGATCAACATCTGCATGGATGAACTGACAAAGTTATCCTCCTCGTCATCCTCTCCTCCATGGCATGGAGTTACAGAGAATCGAGATCCCAACTTAACTCCAATCCAACTTGTTTGCTGAACCAGCCACGAGACGATAGGATGGGAACGATGCGATTTTCCCGGCCATTATTATGATAATGTACTTATTTTATATAAGTAGGGAGTATTTCTGCTCCACAGTTGTTCCCCAACTAAATAGAGTTGGGTCAAACAGACCAAACCATGCTCCTAGTAAAAAGTAGGAAAAAAATCGTAGGATTTTCGCTATGGAGGATGGTGGTGGTGGCGACTTGCTGGAGACATTTATACGGGATGATAATATAATGGTACTGGTGGTTGTAGCTGGTTGGTACTTGGTACGATTGTGTGTGATCAAAACACAAAAGGGAGATGAGATGAGATGGGAATGAGCTGCTCCAGTTTCCTACCAGGGAGCTGGAGACTGTAAAACTGTGAAATTTATATCGCACTATTGTCCTCCCCACATTACAAGTCCAGCCATAAGAGATGGAGAGAGATACCCTTTGAATTTTAGTTTTGTTGTGTGAGGTATGGTCTGGACTGGTTTATTTCATGATGCCCAAGCCTTTGTGTTCATAATAATATGGTATGGAATGAAACACGATAAAAATATACAATACTCATGAGGACCATTTTCATAAATATTCCCTTTCTTCAATTCATCTTTTTTCTTTAGTTGAGTTTTTTTTTCAGTTTGAAGTCCTCCGAGACCAGGACCAGGCCACGAAATTCGAGAGGATATTTTTTCATCATGTTCAAAATGTTGGAATTGGAGAATTGGTTTTTGTGGGCTTCTCCTTCTCCTAAAGGAGGAAGCGAAGGGAGAAATTATGTATGCATTGGTGCTGAGCTGGGCACACACAATTTCACTCCTTTTGTGCTCCACTTTATTCCCTCACTCAATGACAAACACACACGACACGGCACAATCGACAGGAGGAGGACATGACCACGACCACCATCGCATCCCATATCACATTTTGTGTGCCATGTCTTCACAAAAAAGTCAAAAATGTATGACATGGGAGAAGGATCCAGTACAAGAAAGAAGTAAGTAACGATGCCAAGCCAAACAAGCTCCGATGTTTACTGTGCGTACTGAAGGAGAATTGAAAGAAATTGAAAATTACCCAACCGAACCTAACAGGGGTCCCTTGATCATCCTGGAAGAAAAGAAATTAGTATGGACCATAACGTGCACTTTTAGAAGGAAGGAAGGGAAAAAATAATAATTGTGTCTTTGAGTGTAATATGAGTATTATTATTACATCTATGCTTATGCTAGAACGATAAAAAAAAGGTTCTAGAGTTAGGATTCTTGTAGGAAAAAGCATGGATGCGTGCATGCATAAAACGCGACAGTGAGTTGATGCGTACTTATATCATCATGATGATATCATTGATTCTCCCTAAAATAGGGTCACTGGTTCAAAGAATTTCTTTGCTCATTGTTTGCTTATTATAGAAATATTTTCCTACGGAAGGAATCGAGAAAGGAGGACAATCAATTTTACTCAAACAAGAAAGAACCTTCCCTATTTAAAAAAATAAAATAAGAATCGAGTCTCAATTTTCCTGAGTTCGAATTCCATAATATTGGAATACCCTGCAGTATGGCTACATCATCTAAAATAAAGTGATGTACCCTTTTGAACCGGGGAGTTACCAACATCTCCCCTCAAAAATTTCTCTGCATCAACAGCTCCAACACCACAAGATCCACGATCCAAGTCCAACTGGTCAAATGGACCAAACAACATTGCCAACAAACGTCATTCATCCTCTCACAGTATGGAAGATTCCCATCCCAGTTCAAAGGGAAAGAAAGGGATCCACCTTCTTCTAGTGAATGGATGACCTTCGTTCGATGTCAGTTCTTTGGGTTCAGTTCAGCAGCTGCATTGCATTTGTTTCTAACTAACCATGCCTCATAAGATCATTTTCTATTTACTCTGGCAAGAATGATGAGGATGAATCTCCCGCATGAGATTGAGCCAGACCCTTTGTTACGGCATAGATGATCTCCTCCTCCCACAGATATAAGGAAGGAGACTTCGTGGAATTATATGGATCCTACTTTATAAATTGTCTATTTAGCTTTACCGACTTGTGTCATTATACTTATATATGTATGTACCTTCCCAGAATTACAAAAGGAAGCGGAGGGACGACTGACTCTTATCCAACTTGTACATCTTCCTTTTTCTTGAAGTGAACTCAAGAGTTGCTTAAGCAAAGCATCATCCTCAATGTATCAACTTACTTTAAAAGTGTATTCGGCACTACTAGGAAGAAATAACAAACCAAATCGGAAGTTCAAAGGCCCTTGGTGCAATCCATATCCTCGTCCCGTCCCCGTCCCCAAAGAAGAAAATGTCTCGGCTTGTTTCCTCTTGTGCCCACTCCTTCCCGTCTCTTTACAAGCTCTCATCTCATCTTGACTTGAGAGCTGAGCAAGTCTATTTAGCAAGTCAAAGTGTGAGAAGATGAAGAAAATGGTGACGATGATGATAATCGTCGTCCTCTCCCCGTCTACATGAAAGCCATCATCATCATCGGGAACGTGATCATGATCATCAAGCCAACGTGCATGAATGCTGATGAATCCTGATATAAGGTATTCCGTGAACGAAATGGATTCTCCGGGAAGTGGAAATGTATTCATAACACAAATGTACAACAAAGTAGGGGGCAAGCTACAAGCAGCATAACACAATTAGTTAACTCTGTTCATATGTAAAGTTCACTCCCAGGCAGTCCAGTGGGAATGTTCAACAGGAAAATTTTCTTCCTGGGTAGAACTCTGGAAGAAAACGGGAAATATACATATGAAATGGAAGTCAAGTCTTCTCTGTCTGAGAACCAGAAGGGGAACTATTCATTCCAGTCAAGAGAAGAAATGAATTTTGAAGTGGTGTTATGTAACGGTGAACAAAAAGACATGCGAGACGAGTATTTAATCCTTCTTGTCTTCCCTGACTGGATCCTGGGCCTGGCTCTTATTCGAATCTCACATCTCACCTGAGTGTGAAGTCAAACAGATAGTAAAAAATTATGAAGCCTAAGTTGAATTTGTTAAGCTGCTCATATTACACAATACATTTACCCTTTTAGGATCTAACTGTGAGGAAAGTGAGAATGGAGTGAGAGGGAAGCCTTGACCTATGTAAATAATTCTGACAGAAAATTGAAAAGCGGAGCAAAAAAAAACGTGCTGAGATAAATATGGAGATGATCCTGGAGATGATGATCAAGATCAACCTGATAAAAACCTAATTCTCGGATAATTTGAATTCTTTTTTCACCTTGAAGATTGCATGAGATGAGAATGGCTGCCAAGAAACTTTTAAAAAAAAGTTACGGTAGGGTAGGGTAATGGAGTTGGAGAAGAACTAAAAATAAATGAGCCTGTCAAGTTCATTCCAGGGAAAGGATTATTTATCATTATCATAAACTTACTGCAATCCACAATAAAGTCTCGCCTACTTACTTGATCCACGCAGTACATATTTAAGTGCAAGTTATGCTACTTCTTCTCCAGTAGCAAGTTTTTATCAACAAAAACTTTTCCCTTCACAATTTTCGTTTTATCCTGTATCTACCATCCCATTCGTCTGTTTCCTTTAGATATTTCCACACCGGTGGATTTACATGAAGTTCGTACAATTCCCTTTTATTTATCTTTACAACCCCTTGAAAAACAATAAGTTTTGAGGAAGGTAAATTTGCCCAGGAAGGAGAGTCGTGGTCGTCGTCGGTATATAAAAGGCAATATAAAGGCAGGAGGCTGGTATACATGACTCTAAAATACGTACGAACATACTCCAAAGTGGTTATTGGGGAAGAAGGTGTAGTTGGAGTGGTAGTAAAGATCATGTAAAACAAGTAGTTACAATCGGATTTAAAATCCTCAAGTTCAGTAGTTTAGTTTTGTCATCATCATCATCAACATCATCCAGCTCAGCTCATGTGCTTTTTTGAATATCGGCAAAAAAGACACAGGTTGAAGGAGAAGTCAAGAAGACATAGTACCAGTTTCCAGTACAAATACCTACCAAACCATTTCAATTCGCTTACATTACATATTGGTTTGGGCTGAACTTTATTTGTGTGCGGATTGGAGTGGAGGGAGGTTGAGCATGGAAGCCCACCACCAAGAAGGGTAGATACAAGTACAACTTTAGAGGAACGACGTGTTGAACTTTTCTGTGGGAGAAAACGGAATAAATATAAAAAGTTTTAATGGTGTTGTAAAAACATGCCAGGTTGGGAGAACTTCGCTTGTCGATAATCCATTACTGGAGAGAGAGAGAGAGAGAGAAAAAAAAAGTTGAAAAACTGTTGGTTTCCTTCTAGATCTACTAGATACATCCTCCGCATATATGTAAGTTATGCCCATATAATGGTATCGTGAAGTCTCCACCGGTTCCAGTCCATATCGAAGTGCAGGAGACAGAAAACCAAGAGCAATCCAAAGTGTACAAAGTTTTAAATTGAAATGTCAAAAGGTGTATGTGGATCTCAAGGATGAGGACGGCTGTCAGCAACTTTGTACTTATCTACCAACCAGCTCATATATGTCCCTACCTATATGTCTTTGCATAATGCAGCACTGGAAGAAGCTTCTTTTCTTGACAGAAAAAGACAAGGACAGGAGCTTGAGCTACTTTTGGCTTGGCTTGGTTTTGGGCTTGCTTGCTTGTCTCAGACAAAATAAAGCCTTTTACGGTCCTCCTGCCCATTAACCCATCATGATGACAATATTTTTTTTTGGTTTGGTTTGGCTCTGTGAAATGAAGTCTTAAACCAGAACCAGACCAGTCAATAAAATCCAATCCAGAGAGGTTCATAAATGCATAAATCTTGCACGCTATCAACTCACTTTATACGAGTTTGACATTTTAAGTAAACCGAACAAGTGAAGTGCAATGTTCCACTCGGGAACATGTCAACGGAATATGGGCAAGTTTAATTTTAAAATAGTTGACACTGTTGACAGTTGACTTGACATGGGGAGTATTCTCAGGGTGCCCCGGGTGTTGTTAGAGAGCAATTAGCGAAAGCAGTTTTAGCTGTTAAATTATAAAATGCATAAAAAGACAGACTCAAACAGAGAATGATGTAGGTTGAGTTTTTAGCCTGGGATATAGCGATATTGCCATTTAAACACTTGGCTAAAAATGGCCTGGAACATTTTAATTGGTTGAATGTCCATTTGTTTTTCATCTCATATAAAGACTGTTGGACTTTTTTTATCACTTCATAATTACGTTATGCTCATGTCATCATCATGTCAGTAAATTGGATTCATTTCTTCTTTGCCTTGATCGCTTCGCTACTATCATATTCCCATTTTGCAAAATTTTCGTAATCTGAAAAGTATACTTTCACTTCCAATTCTGTTTACGTGTGATCATCCGTGTGTAAATAGCCAATATTCTTGCGCAGACTGCAAATTTTATACTAACTCAAAGGTTAATATTAGCACAGTTTAGATACGTCCCTATTTATACCTACCAATATCTTTTTATTTGCTTACGATCCGATTCATGAAGCAGACAGATGAAGCTACTCTAACTTTCTCAACCCATCATATCACTAACACCATCAATGACAGCTCGACAAAACAACAAGAACAGTAACATATTAAAATGAAAAATAAAAAAAGGAAATAAAGCTTTTCCCTGTTTTCTTGTAGCTCAATCTCCTCGGTTATTTGCGGTACGATGAGCGACAGTCGGCTCAGCTCTTCCATTTCCCTACCTCATTTTTTTTTGCTTGACCTGTGATTTTCTTTGCACTTCTTTAGTGCGATTACTGCAGTGTGGCAGTTACTAGTGAGAAATCATAGAAAAGCTTCAAAACGTCATCTATTTTTTGTAAACTTTACGCGTTTCTTGGCAGTTCACATCTTTCACACTTCCTTCCCAGCTCTTTTATACTTACATCATTTTTTGATGATTACAGATACACAGAAGTAAAAAAATGGGAAAGTTAAAAAGGATCAGGAACTTGTCTAAAAAAAATTTTCCCTTCGCACGTCTACCTCGATATGACACTTTCTTATATATTATGTACACATTTTTTATTTAGGGTTGCCCGTCATCATCATCAGGCCGACGTGAGGGGGAATTTTTGGGGGACAAAATATATCTATGTATGGCTGGATGGATGGGGTTATATAAAAAAAACAATATTTTACACTTGAGATCCTCACACTCAACACATGAGAAAACATTCAAGGAAGAAATGGAATTTGCTAGGAAAAGGGAATCGAGAAATCTACTTATATTTTTTCCATATAAGTTGTATGATAAATACGTAACAGGGGAAGTAAGTAGAAGTAGCCAGCAACAGTTCCCTCACTCAGCAAACCAATACGTGCTTCTTCGCAATATTATTGTTGGAATTATTATTGCCTACCATTCATTCAACCGGATCTAATGATATTTTTCTTTCTGTTTTTTGTCAAATATAAAAAATATATCACATGAATAAGTTGGAATCGAATCTGACTCCCATCCACTCTCTGTTTGGTTACATAATACATTAAACTCGAATCTTTTCCCCACGTACCGTAACCACTGTAAAGGAACTTGCATTATAGTTACGATTTGTTGAAAATAAAAACAAACAGAAAAGCGCAATAAATGGAATTTTTAAGATTCCAAAGTATCTACTATGATGAATTTAAATTAGCCACTACCACATAGTATAATTTTTTAAAGATGTGTGGTTTTTCAATCAGAATTTTAAGTTTGGATTCAAGATTTACTTTGAGCAATATTGTTCTTTATTTGTTTTTATTAGCTAAATAATTTTTTTCTGCGAGTAAAAAGGGTTTTCTCCCAAATTCTTAAGAGCAAGCTCTGCTCTTAAGAATCTCTGCTCACTCTGCTTTAGGAACCAAGTCGTAAAATTAGAAGAAACTTCTTCATACGTGTAAGGAAATTCGTCCTTTTCTTAAGGCAGACAAGTCATATAAAACTGAATGAACACTTTTTTCTTTACAAATAGAGCATTATGCCCTGACAGATCAATATCGATACACAGAGGGTGATTCTGGCGATAAGTTATCGGATGTTATCGGACTAGCCAAAAGTCATGAGGTGGATGGTACTCCCCTAATATAATGATATAATATCAAATACAAGAAAATTCACTTGGTACTGTTTAGTACCTTTCTCCCATAGGACGAACAAACTTTCTTCTTACTGGTAATAGTTATATCATCTTATATAAGTAGTTTCTTCCTCCCCAGCTCTTGTTCTGTTACAGCTGGTGTGAAAAAATTATATCTTTTCATATTAGAAGTTTTGACAGCCTCATAAGAAGAATGGAGTGGGGGAGAGAAGGAGGGAGAAGAGGGGAGGAAGAAAAATCTCAACTTTCATATTTATATCGTGACTGACTGATAGGCTAATACTTTTTTTGCTTTCTCCATCTCCCCCTCTCCTTTTTGTTCTTTTTCTTGAAGTCAGATTTCTCCTTTGATGATGATGACGTTCAGTTGGCTCGTTTCTTTGGATCTCAGTCAGAGACAAGAGGAAAGTTCACACAGAGTTTGATATGAAATGGAATATAGATAATAATGATACTATTTTGACTCTGTTAGCTCTAGGAAGGTGGAGTGAAGTGAAATCTGAAATATTTTTTTATCAGGATCCCAGCACATGTTACACTTTTTAGATGGGAGGGTGGAGGAGGGAGGCTTTTTTATCTATACCTATATTGCAAAATATTATGATGACAGATGATCACATCTCAATTTCTGACTTTTACAACCAATTTTCCCCTCTTCCCTTTCTCCTCCTCTTCGTATGCCTCCAAGAAAAAATGAATAACTTGAGAAGTCCCTTCAGATCTTAACTTTTTATGCTTTTTAGTTTTTGCTTTTGCCCCTAATAATCTTTCCATGTTTCAGCTTTCCCTTCACTAAGTGGAAAATAGCTCACTTTTAACAGGAACAAGAATGGGGATTTATTGACAACTTCCCTGTAACTTTCATTTACTTCTCTTCTGGAATATTTCATATTTCATTAAAAGTTTTTATTTCATTGGGAGGGAGAGAGTTAAGAAGAGAAACAAAGAAGTCATGTCAATTCTTTGATGTGAATCTAATGTTTTATATTTTCGGGGGATGAGAGAAGGCATCGACATTACTTCAGTAACCACCGGGCATTAACTAGCACTTTAGAAAGTTTACAGAAATACTTTTTTTCTTCGCAGTTGTGTTTTTTTTAAAACAAGATGAAATATAAGTTGGGAAATTGTTTTCTCCCACCCTCTCTTTTTCTTCTTTGGGAAATTGATATAACTCGTTCTTGGAATTGCCTTGTCAAGGCATTTAGACAAGTACAAATGTTTGTTTGGAACGTGACTCCTGTGCGGTACAGTAATAATAACAATATTTTTTAAACAAAGTTTTTTTCTGCCGAACCAAGAGGGAAACTTCTCTCGCCCTCCTTTCAATTTCCACACAACTTTATCCTTTATCTTTCAATTCCATATCGTGTCAGGAAAGTATTGTTTTTGTACATGGTACTTATTTATTATCTTGTAAAAAAGTTTTTTTTTTGCTTGGTCAGGATTATTGAAAGTCCTCCTTGTCACGATCAATTAGCTGGAGCATAAATCAATGGGCTGGAAGGAGAGAAGAAAAAATGATTGAGTCACACAAATATTTTTGTGACAGTTTTTACGAGTTGGTTTTAAGAGCTCGGTCAATTTGTACCTAGGTACCTATGCTATCAAAAGGGGCACACTTTACATGCATTTAACATTTAACAATTTTTTTTCTAGAGGAGGCAGATTTATCGTCTACTTTTAAGAGTAAAATGCAAGGCAACATGTTTTCCGTGGTTTATGTAAAATATATGAGGTTTGAGTTCAGGTTCAAGAAGAGGGCTCTTTTCTCCTCTGTCCCCCTTCTTCCTCCCCAAGAAAATAAACCTTCAAAAGTATTTACATATTAATGGGTAAACTACTCCACTATCGCAAACAACACACGGGATCTAGAAGGGGAACGTGCCACTGGTAAGGATGGGGAAGGAATGGAGGATTGAAAAATCGTTAAATTTCTTACTCCATCCCAAATTTTATTCACAGCACGGGCCTTTCTCCCTTCATTTTCTAACTCAGTGGCAAGGTATGTATCTGCTAAAAGAAGGAAAGGAGACAGAACCTTCCTTCAGGAGCGGAATGAAGACTGACGACCTCTAAACCGATTGTTTTCATATATCTGAACGGTACAGTACTATTATATGTGGTACTTACATAACTCGAAACAGAGGATAGTGGATATCTTTCTTAAATTTTTGTACTGTTTTGTTCCAAATAATTTGTAGGGACTTGCAGGCTACTCTTTCTAAGAAGATAATAATGGACTGTGGTGGAATGGTGGCTTGTCAAATGTCATCCTCATCACAAATCATAAATGTTATGTATTTTGAATTGATAGGCCTGATGCATGTAGGATCCATGAGTTCCCGTAAAATATCCAATCTACATAATTTAATGAATACCACAAAATGAGTGACACATCACCTATACCAAAATGTTGACAATTTCCGCAATATATCGCTTATTTCAATTAATTTTTTAAAATCTTTATTGCTGTTTGTCTTGGCTAACTCAAAATTGCATCTTCTTTCTTCCAGAGATTGATAAAATGATAAGTATGTACAAATAAGAGTTGCACCACTTGCTCTTTATAATTATGTTTGTAGTGCAAAAAAAACATTTCTCTTCTCGTCCACACGCATACGTGCGATATTTTTATTACTTTAAAAACGAGTCCATGAACATCTATCTCTAAATATTTTTCTTGTGTTAAATTAAGCCTTTGATTTTGAAACAAGAAAAACAAAGTTTTTTCTCAAACATTTATTATGAGAGACACCCATACACATTCTGCATCTCAAGCTGGGAATCAAATAAAAATGTCGATGAAACAGCAAAAGATATTAACGCAGCATTTATCAGTTGCTGGTTGTTAGTCATATTAGCTTTATGCTTGACTTTATTTTCTTTCAAATATATTTTTACCAACTTGAAGCTAGCAATACCACAGGTTCTCTGTGCATTCGGAGTTCATGGATGTATACGCTTCAGTAATTAAGATAACTATGAAGATGATTATGATAACTGCAGAAGTTAGGAAGAATCCTACATTTCTTTTTGCAAAACTTACGCTTAGGCTTGTACTTTATCTTAGATAAAGAATGAAGGATATAAAAAATCGTATTTTTCTTACTCACTTTTGAAATCCCAGTAAAGTTTTGTTTGACAAACTCTCTCTGATGAAGAAACTTCCTCGAATGGAACAAATGTCAAAAGAGGGAGAAGTGCATTACACTAAAAAACTGACAATAAGCTGGAGGCGATGAGAAACATGAACATATAATATCTCCCAAGTATAAAATCTGACAAGAAGAAGACAACCTTCAACTCTGTGTTTTTTTCTGCTTCTGGAACTGTCAAACGCTGTTTTTATTTCGTTTTTTTGTTGTTTTCCTTCTTCCCCCTTCCGTTTAGATTTCTGTCACAAGGACTATATCACCGGTTTACTGGATATCTCTTTACAGTAAGTAAAGTTGAAGCAAAAACGAGAAGTAGATGATGCAAATCCAGTATTTTCCTTTGAAAGTAATGTTTTACTCGTGGTATTATTACTATTACTCGTGTTATATGCTTTTTATGCTTTAACGTTCATGCCTTTCCCTCCCTGTCTTGTCTGTCTGTCTCTCTTCCCCACTTTGAAACAGTCACGGCCACTTGCTCACTTGTCAAAACTTACCGAATGAACACGAGCTGGATTTTTTTCTCCTTGGTTTGATATAAGTAAGAATGTCGAAATTAGAAGGAAGAAGTTCCTCCGGATAAAATATTATATCTTTTACGTCTCCCCTTTATGAATGCCGTTTATATCCGAGAAGATAAATGCAACTTGCGTGCAAACTGCAACTTCACAGAAGAAGAAGAATGAAAAGGAAGTTTTCGTTATATTTGCTCAGCTCAATGCGATATGTTCTGAGGCTGAACTGATGATGACGTTTTGCTGCAGAACCTTGGCTTTTATTTGTTCATGTTCCTGCACGTGGCGTCTGATAGTGAAAGGAATTATT
This sequence comes from Pseudosinella alba, assembly GCA_034700485.1. Lineage (NCBI taxonomy): Eukaryota > Metazoa > Arthropoda > Collembola > Entomobryomorpha > Entomobryidae > Pseudosinella > Pseudosinella alba. The sequence continues at coordinate 125 of JAQIXQ010001959.1, read as the reverse complement.
GAATGAATTCTGGTGGCTTGGCTTGGGTTGGTTTGGGTTGTGCTGGAAGGACAATGCTTAAGCTTTATCGATGAGTTTAAGTTTAACTTGCTGAGAATGATAATTTTGATAATGTTTTCTCCTTC
>JAQIXQ010001958.1:0-12179 GCA_034700485.1 Pseudosinella alba | reverse complement strand
CTTTGCTGTATCATTCTCAGCAACGCATACAAAAATGATAACGTGTACAAACTCATCGCTACCTTGGATCCCGTCCCTTATCGAAATTCTAATGAGTTGGTGGATAACGATTTTGACATTTACATAGGAGGCAAATTGGACGGGATATACAGTAGTTGCAACTTTGCTGCAGACACAGTCATGCCCACATGTCTCCCTCAGGACAAGGATCATTGTCTTGTGTCCTCTAACTATACAACCCCAACCCGAAAAAATTTCACTATCGAGCCAAAGCACGGCGATTTGGGATTGGATGACTTCGTTAAAAACAGCATAGCGGGTTTATGGACTGGTGTAAGAAATGTGCTCACGCCTTGTACTGATCGCAATTCCTCTATATCCTCCTTCCGCATCCGGTCTTATATTGGGGTAATGGAGTATATTTACGGTAAGCACTATCTTTTACAGTATTGGAAGCCTCGTACCAAACTCCTCCCATTCCAATTTACTGAAGACATGGAAGACAACTACGTGCGTGATCAAGGTATTTCCCTGAGTTTCGGAATAATTCAAAAGTTTGAACAATCCGCATTCCAGCTCCTGAAGTCATGTAATAAGTCGGCAGTAGTGACCAACAAATTCCATGCGCATAAGCTCCAGTCTGCATTGAAATGGAGGGGGAATTCAACTGCCTACGTTGGTGTGGACCGTCTCCTGGAGTACAAGCTCAGCTTTTACTTTTTTGGATATATGGCTTGCAACGCCCTCTACTATAGGTTGAGTGGGGCGGAGGCCTCTGGGATAAGCAATTGGTGGAATAGCTATGTGGTCACCCATGTAGCTAAACTAAAGGCTAGTCGGGGATTTCGAAATCTAGTGGGTGAAGATAAGGAAGAGGATGAAATGTTGGGAACACTGGTCAGTGCGGGATATAAGGCGCCCACCATGACTGGCCAAATACTTGTCCTCTTCTCAGCGTGGGGAATAGGGATCTGCGCTGCTGTAGTTGTTCACGTGGTTGAATCATGGGAAAAATTCTTTAATAATTTTAAACAGTTTTTGAGTCAGATATGGACTGTTATACTAATACTGCGAAAGCAGGTAAAAGGATGGTTTCGTTATCAAGGACAGCAATGTAATCAGCGCCACACAAGGAGACATGGACAGCATAATCGAAGGAGAAGAATAGCAGAATGCAAGGTAACTTCAATCATGGTAATGCCAGCTTCAACTGCCTAACAAACATACCTGGGAATTTTAACATTAGAAATATAATATTACTCCTGAATGTAAAGTATTTGAATTTGACTTTTGCTTACAGGGGAGCAAAAGCAAAATAGCTCCTTTTCGAAGCTGGAGTAGAGCAGAGAATATCTAGCTTTCATTTTAGAGCTCTCACTCACTAACCCACATATACAACATTGAATATTCGTTCTAAAGTATAAATAGTACAGCTTAATGGAGTATTTTAAAATGTTGGCTTACAATTAGCATCCTTAACACATTCTATCTTAGGAAACAATGCACAACCATGTTTTTGTAACAATTCCAAACCTGTTTAAATCAATGGTGAACTATTTTTGATGGTAAATTATAGCTAGCCTCAAGAGAACGTTTGCTCCCTCTAATTGAGCACTCAATATAACCTATAGCCTTCAAACCAACCTAACATTGAACGTCGACAAGTCCCTCCATCAGCTTCACAGTCAAAGTTGAAGTCATCAATACTTTTATGCCATTCCATGTCACGGCAAGCTATCTTCATAAAATATATTTGCAAAGGATATCCTAAATTACACTTATATTTCAAGTATAATAAAATTAATGATGCATTACTAGTAGCTCGTGTCATATTAATTATTTCGAGGACTCCTTTCCAAAGTACAAAAGCTATTAATTTTCGCTTTAATGTGTTATGGTAGTATTTACCGTGTTATTCTAAATTGTGAGCTGGCATTTTGCAAACGACGTCAAACCCAAGAAAGTACCTAAAACCAAATTGAAATAAATTGCTAGTATTTTGGGGACATTGGGACCAATGGGGATTCCTATGATGTGGAAGGGTGCGATAGATACACAGCACGATGTTTAATATGGTGAACTTGAACCTGTTTCTGTTGAGCTATACGAATGTGTAGATTAAAACTAACAACTTTGAACAACGCCGTCGTTTGCTAATCCCTACTAATATAACTCAGCATCTTTGTTTACAAATGTGAGATGAGATGAGGTTTGGTCAAAAAATCTAAACAGAAGCAATGTGATCAGGTGAGGCTTGGCTCGCATTGCCGTAAACAATAGTAAGTAAGTAGTAGTAGTAAGGTAGCCAGGATGGCAGCTGGCTGCCACAAGCTGCTTGTACTATATATATTAACATCGTTTAAAAACATCAAGCATTATTAGACAATCTTTACTAGACCTTAGTAACCGCATCTGCTCACCCGGTTTTAAAAATTAAGAATAAACTTTATTTGTGTTTTGAAAAATGTTATAGATGTTTTATATGATTGTTTAAAATTCCCATCGTATGTTCATTTATCCCATTTCATACATCATCATTTCAACAAGTGTGTGTAGATAATTCATTACACACAACAAATGCTATGGAGGAGGTAGCTTCGAAATTGCATTGTTTGGACTATGGAGGGAATACTTCTTCAGTTAAGTCAGGGGGTGATTGATGGGTGGAAGTAGGATACAAAATATTGGTTTGTGGATGGGATGACGATACTGAGCCAAAGGGTATCTGCTTCGTTGAGACCAGTAGTTGGGGGAAATGTCTGGTAAAGAAACGATTTGTGAATCAAGCACAATCCAAACTGATGTTCAATACTGTTGATCTCATATTGTTTTTAATGAGTTATGTGAATCAGCAGTTGGTTAAATTTTTATTTTTAAGGAATGCCTATGCTATTTTAATTTGAACATCAGTTGTGACTTAACTGATATCATAATATAAGCTTTCACCTAGTAAATATGTTTCATGATATTTTGAGGATATTTCAGAAATCAGTACACCTAATTGCGGGTTTCGGTTGATTTTGAGGTATTTTATATATTTTTATGCATACTTTGCACTTTACATGAAAATTGTAAAAGTCCGGATAAATACGAAATGTTTGGTTGATATTTGTAATTTTGTAGTATTTTTGGCACGCATTTCACAAAACATTTCACAAAACTTTGTCAAAGTGGAATAAATTGAACAAACTAAAGTTGAAGGTGGACCCACGAAATAAACTTGTCAAATATCGTTGCATATGGGTGCCAACTTTGAATTTTTATTGTATATAATCAGTGCCGTAGTTGTAATTACTTAATATATAACAAAAAAATTCTTAAGAAAATCCTCCTAATTTACTCTCTCAACAAAATCAAGTTAACCGCCACCCCAATGGAAAAATCCAACATGACCATAGGCGTCGCCCGTTCAAAAAAGCTACCGGTAAAGAAGAAAATCTTAACTGGTGGGCACGACCTCCAAAACATAATCAAGTACTTCGAAGGCCTTTGTCCCATCATCCTACTCCATCCCCATCCCCTCGTCAACCGCCAACTGCTCACGTACACTTCCCTCGGGATACTAGAAAGACCATCAAAGCCAATACCAAGACGTCCCCCATCATTCCCAACACAACTCCATCCAGTTCTTCATATTTCGTGACTAGTAGGTAACCAGCAATCGCAAAGTTTACTATGCTGAAAATAATGCACAGGGGCATCAAGCTCCCTTGATGGATCTCATTGTGGCGCTGGAAGTGCAACTGGGTTTCCCTATAAATATTCCGCAGACTTGCAACTTCTTTGCGATCCCTTCCAGCCAAAATCCCCTCAGACACAAGGAGCATCGAATGGGGGCAGTGCACACAAATTAGAAGGCTCGTCCCCATAGCCAACAATAAGCTATTGCAAAATATTCGCAAAGACGTGTATGTGAAGATGGCAGCCAAAATCCTCCGGACAATCGAGACGAACCAGGACAGTGCCCCCAATCCATAGGACATTGTCCCTTCCCACAGCTCCCCAAATAAAATGGATGGAAGCAGCCGAGTAGGTGAATGAGGGAATAGTCCTCCCACGACTCCCCATATGATTGACATCCCCTTGAACTGCACGTCCAGCAGATATACCACTAAATTAATCCTATCAGCTTCCTTGGACTTGGAGAATTTAATTTTTCCTTAAAAATGGATACATATATATTCCAAATGAAATTAACCCAAAGATAAACGACTCATCCACTATCATTCTGGTTATGCTTAAATAAATGTTAAAAGTAAGGAATTTTACCATTAAGAATATACCGCTTTTCGAATTCCAGAATATTATTCAACAGCTTCGCAACCCCTTTGGCATGGGCATGGTGAAAGTAGAGGGTAAATGCCAAGGCCATGTTGCAGAATCCTTTGTAGCTGTTGCAAAAATAGTCTTGCAGACTGTCACTTTCAAACAGGCATTGGAACCAGGCGGATGCTGATGCTATGCATAAGCACAGGAGCTGATACTTCCATTGCCTGGTTGTGTACTCTTGATTTTCCTGGAAACTCTAATGACGAGTGAAAGTTGCAGATTTCTCCTCTTTGGTTCCACTTGGGTTGACATGGGTTCTTGAGCTCAGTGATAGTGGACATTGGTATATAAAAAGGTGATGCTTGTTGGTGGAGGCTAATGTTTTCTCCAGCCTTACGATTAAATTGCTTTTGATCAACATGTTTGACAGGGAGGGATAAAGTTAAGTTTTAGTCCCACAGCAATAAAATTTCACTCTGTATCAAATAAAGGATTTGTGATATTGAATTTGTTCCAAATGGATTACAATTAAGATTAATTAATGTTTTGCTGCTGACTTCAACCTGTAAAGTAAATTATTTTTTGGGGTGAAATATAAATATATATGAACGGATTCACTACTTAAATTCAGTACATCTATGAGCCACGGGAAAAAAGAACGTAAGCCACCCAAATCCGTACTGGAAAAGATCACAAATGTGGGAGTTGTTGTTGTTGTTTAAATGGGAAATACAGGATAAATATTTGGACATGGAAGAGGCGGTGACCATTTGCGAATTATTTGAAACTGTCCCCAAAGCTAATTATAAACTATAAAAGGTAAAAGTTGTGATATGAAATATACTTGAAAAAGATGGATATTTGCTATTTTGTTGTCGTACCACAGGTCAAAAAGTTTGCGATGCCATGTTCGTAGCTAGTGTACACTTAATTATTTAAGTATTTTCGGTCCAGCAATTTACCAGTTTATTTTTAACTGTCCAAGAGACCACTCAAAAGCTATTCCATCATTCCATGTGTCACCATTTTTGCAGTTGTATAATGAATTATTTATCCGCATTCGAGTCCAGTTCGGACCAAAGATGACGTCAGGTGAGGTGTTCCAGTTCAACTCGCGAAAAAAAATTGGCATATGAAGCATTGTTTTGATGGACGCAAAAGCTGAAAGGCAGCGAATATATCCACCGTAGCTGAAGGTTTACCAAGAGGATGAAAGTAAATATTACTTGAAATTATATGGTGCTACATACTCCACACCTAAACGGCGTACTTTACATAAATGCATAAATGGAATTTATATATGCTGAAGTTAAAAAACGACTCAATTAAAGTAAATTGGATTGGCTGGATTAGGTAGTTGCCCACTGACGATGCCATCACCAAAATGATATATAATAGTATCAAAATTCAAACCAACAAGCGTTTAATATTTGCAATAACAATTATGAATTTATGACGCATGTTTCCTATTTTGTTGACCGTGTCTATTTTGATTGCTAGAAAATAAGTACATAAACATACAACATATATGCCCATATTATACAATAAATTAGGAACCAGGGAATTTTTATTAACTGAACTCCGGAAGGAATTGCAGATAGTGTGTGATTATGACAAATATCGCAGTATTTGTTAAAGCCTGATTGTATCATTAAGAAAATTTACTATCTCAAGTTGGCTATTGAAAAATTATTGAATCCAAAATGTCGGCTCTCTGCACATTTCGTCAGGTATACATTATTATGTGAAAGAAAAAGCTAACGCCATTCTTCCGGAAACATGCAGAGTCTTGGAAATTTCCATTGTTTATCTGTAATTTGTAAGCAGAGCCGCGAATCAATAAAACCATGCAGATATGCTACAAGAGAACATCACGGATATGGATGTTTTGTTTATAAAGCAAAGCAAGAAATTGTTTCATTTTCCTAATGCTCGTAATGCATGGTATCGAATAGATATATTATATTAGGCTCACAGGATATGATAATCATAGTATTCGCCAAATATCTTCTTTAAACAAGACGTCTTCCAAATTTTACATGACTCATAACATGTCTGGGTTGGGTATGAAATGTATACTACTTAATAGAAAGTGACCCATCCATAATCTAGGTTTGACGATGGAGTGACACGTGTAACTGGGGCAACATGAACATTCAAAGCAGTGAAGCCTTGAACAAGTACCTCAGATTTCATTAGTTTCATGGTCAAAAGTTTATTAATAGGCTAACATTTAGCGTTAGCTAACTTGGATAAAACTGAATGTTCACTTTGTTATATACCTATCACTACAGTGCTTCCTTCCGATTTTTACAATATGAGCAGCGTTTTAACCATTTGGCAAATAAATGGCCTGCAAACCGCACTTATATAAGTACCTGAAATCCTTACAAACTCCAAACCAGTTCCGACTAGTTGTTCCACTTAAAAAGCAGGCAAAAGGTTGTGGTTTTTATAAAGTTTGTCTGCTAAACTTGAAAACTACCCGATTATATCCAACATGTCCGGTCTGAAAATTGCTATCCCTATCTCGTCTATATCTACGTAAACCGTGTTTCATTTTAAACAAGGGTGGCTTGGGGTCAAGAGTGAAGTCTATAATTGGAGAGCTGCTTGTAATAGAAAGGGGTTTATTTTCAAAAATCTGATTTTTATAATTCCAATTTTACATCGATTTTGCTGACATTATATGCTCTATAATCTTTTTATCTCCAAAGTTAAGCTTTGACCATGTATTTGTTTTTTATTAACTTGAAACAAGGCATGCGTTGAATTCACTGGGAAATAACTTTGACATTTAAAAAGGGCTTCTGTCGGAGAGACGCCAATGTTTCATTTTTTTACTTGTCAAGGGGAGGCTTGTAATGGAGGGAATCTATTATATTAGGGAGGTTTGTTTCAGAGAAAATACGGTACATAGTTAAAAGTGCATATGCGCAGTTACAGGCATAACATTACAAGTAGGCATTTATATTATGTAGAAAATTTTATTACATCTTGCTGGGGCCTTTCTTACTTTTATGTCGCCTCTAAACTCTTTACTGGAAGTAACCAACTGGCTCATTTTACGATTAGTCGAGAATTTGTCTGAAGCAGACTAGTTGCGAATTGTTCGGCTGGGCACATTTGATATAAAAATATTTGCCAAGGCGTATCCACGGTTGCTAAGCAAATTTTTCTTGTGCTATTTTCATCAGAAGTCAGAAACAAACTGGTCAGCGCTTCGTCGGAGATTTCCTCACATCATATTTTGTTGACAACCCATACCAAGGTAATGATAATGATTAATATACAATTAATATCTTTCGCAAATATTGCTTTATTCCAAGATTTTTAGATATGTATTTGTTATTTTCGCCACAATAATATGCTTTTTTTTCATATTTCCAATTATATAGTTATAGTGCTTGATTACATGCATGGGGGCTACTGCAGGGTACAATTACTCATTATTATCATTTTTAAAACATTTACATCGCTATTACATTAAACGCTACAAATAGGAACATGTAAAATTTTGTTTTTAAAGTCGTAGGCAGAAACGCCCATATGTCCTTTATTAAATTTCAGCATAAATTACATAATCACTTGCAGTCCAAAGTAGTTTGGACTAAGTAATCAAAGAGAAAAGTTAAGAAATGGTTCCATACGCAATGAAAAGTCACCATTAGTGTATTGACATATCATCACTCTCTGTCCAGATGCATACGCTGGAGACAGAGTACCACTTGTCATTCAAATATTTATGACAGGATGACGATCATGAAAGCTCCTCTTGCATAGGAACAAGGAAGAAGATGCACATTGCACAAGAAGTCTGGAAGATTGCTTGTGTCTCTTCAAGGTGTATAAGGAATTATTTATTCGCATTCGAGTCCAGTTCGGACTTAAAATGACGTCAGGCGAGGTGTTCCAGTCAAACTCGCGAAAAAAATTGGCATATTAATCTTTGTTTTGATAGAATGAACATGTTCCAAAGAATTACATACAGGAATCGTAGGACATGCTGCCGAGAATAAAATAAAACACTTGAGAGCACTTTAGTAATTGTTCGCAAATGTTGGAAGGCGGCGAATATATCTACCGTAGCAAAAGGCTTTCCAAATTGATGAAAATAAATTTTACTTGAAATTATATGATGTTACCTACTCCAAACCTAAACGGCGTACTTTACATAAAGGCATATATACAAAATAAATGTGCTGAAGATAAAAAAACGACACAATTAAAGTAAATTGGATTGGCTGGATTGGGTAGTTGTCGACTGTCGATGCCATCATCAAAATGATATATAGAATCAAAATTCAAACCAAAAAGAATATAATATTTGCGATAACAATTATGAATTTATGATGCATGTTTCCGATTTTACTGACTACTTACTGACTGACTTTAAATATAAATACACGAATATACTTTATATATGCCCATATACAATGTAGTATGAACCAGGTAACGTTTATTAACTGAACTCCGAAAGGAATTACAGATAGTGTGTGATTACGACAAATATCGCAGTATGTGTTAAAGCTTGCTTGTATCGTTAAGAAAATTTAATAGCTCAAGTTGGCTATTGATAAATTATTGAATTAAAAATGTCTGCTCTCTGCACATTTCGTCAGGTATACATTATTATGTGAAAGAAAAAGCTAAATGCCATTCTTCAGGCAACATGCATAGTCTTGGAAATTTCCATTGATTATCTGTAATTTGTAAATTGAGCCAGGAATCAATAAAACCATGCAGATATGTTACAAGCGAACAACATGGATATGGTTGTTTTTTTACAAAGCAAAGCCAAAAATTGCTTCATATACCTGAGTCGCAATTCATGGTTTTGAATAGATTGATTAGATTTGGTACACAGGATAGGATAATCGTAGTGTTTGCCAAATATCTTCTGCAAACAAGTCTTCCAAATTTTACAGGACTCTTATTAACATGTCTTGGTTGGGTATGAAATGCATGATACTTACCAGAAGGCGGCCCATCCATAATCTAGGTTTGACGATGGAGCGACACGTGTAACTGAGGCAGCATGAACATAAAAACCAGCGAAACCTTGAACTTATACATCAGACGTCATTGGTTTCATGGTCAAAAGTTTATTATTAGGCTACGAATTAGCATTAGATAACTTGAATATATCACTACAGTGCTTCCTTCCAATTTTTACAATATGAGCCATGTGTAATCCATTTGGCAAATGGCCTGCAAACCGCACTTATATAAGTACCTGAAATCCTTCCAAACTCCAAACCAGTTCCAACTAGTTGTTCCACTTAAAAATAAGACAAAAGGTTGTGGTTTTTATGGAACTTGTCCGCTGAACTTGAAAACTACCCGATTATATACAACATGTCCGGTATGGAAGTTTCTCTCCCTATCTCATCTATATCTACATGTGTCGTATTTCATGTAAAACAAGGGTGGCTTATATCCGGAACTTGGGGTCGAGAGGAGAGTCCATAAATGGAGAGGTGCTTGTAATAGAAAGCATATTTTGTTTTTAAATCTTACATCGTTTTTGATGACATTACGTGTTCCACAATCCGTTTTATTTCCAAAGGTAAGCTTTTACCATGTATTTGTTTGTAATGGAGGGAGGCTATTATTATAGGAGGGAAATTTGCCTCAGAGGAAATACGGTACATTTGTTACACGCATAACATTATGTACGATTTTATATTATGAGGAAAATTTTATTACATGGCTGGATACTTTCTTACCTTTATGTCGCCTCTAAACTCTTTACTGGAAGCGTCAAACTGACGCATTTTATGATTAGTCAAGAATTTGTCTGTAGCAGTCTAGTTGCGAATTGTTCGTTCGGGGCACATGTGATGTTAACAAATTTTCCAAGCGTATGTAATCCACGGTTGCTAAGCAAACTCGTCCTGTGCTATTTTCATCAGGTATCAGAAACTGGTCAGCTCTTGAGATTTCGTGACAGAATAATTTGTTGACAACCCATACCAAGGTAATGATTAATATACAATTAATATCGTTCGCAAATATTGCTTTTTGAAAAACATTTTTATTTCCTATTTTTGCGACAATAATATGCTTTTTTGCTTTTTCATATTTCCAATTATAAAGTGCCTAATTATATGCATGTGGGCTACTGAAGGGTACATTTACTCATTGTAGGCATTTTCTGACATTACATCGATATTTGGCAATGAAAAACTAGAAGACCGCTTTTTATTAATCTACGTTTTTATTTCAGGCCAGAACATAAAAAAGTTCAAGCAACTACCCTGCATGCCTTCCAATAAAAAAAAGATATTCAATTTAGGCATAATATGCCTAAATTGAATATCTTTTTTTATATAGAATATTATTCTATATTTGAATAATAGATTCATTAAAAGCAGGTACATTAAACGGTACAAATTAGAACATTTGAAATTTTGTTGTTATAGTCGAAGGCAGAAAAGTCCATAATTCCTTTATTAAATATCGGCATATATTACATAATCCTCTGGACTAAATAATTAACTAGGAAAGGAAATAAATGGCAGCATACGCATCGCAAAAGTTAGCATTAGTGTATCGATAGAAAATAGTTTTGCTTTACTACATATTATGTATAGTAACAATTAAAGTAAATTGGATTGGCTGGGTTAGGTAGTTCCGACTGACGATGCCATCACCAAAATGATATATAGTATCAAAATTCAAGCAAACGAGCGTATAATATTTGCAATAACAATTATGAATCTATGATGCATGTTTCCGATATTATTTTTCCTGAGTCGCAATGCATGGTTTCGAATAGATAGATTATATTTGGCACACATAATAGGAGAATCATAGTATTCGCCAAATATCTTCTGCAAACAAGACGTCTTCCAAATTTTACAGGACTCTTAACATGTCTTTGTTGGGTATGAAATGTATGCCCCTATGCCCAGTTTAAGTTAACACCATTGTGTAATTAATTATATTGAGTGGATCATTTACGACGTGGCTGGAACCTTTGTTGCTCGTACGTCGTTTCTAAATTTTTACCGGGCCTGTAGTAATCGCTCATTTACGATTGGTCGAGAATGTGTCCAAGGCTAACTAGATGCGACTGTTCAGCGGGACGCATTTGATGTAAACGTATTTGGCAAATCATGTATGCATGGTTGCTAATCGAAAGTAAATTGTTCCGGTGCTATTTCCATCAGAGGTCAGAAACTCATCACCTTTTTAGATTTCGTGACAGAATAATATGTTGACAATCTAAACCCAAGTTAATAATAAATGATAAACCAATTTCCAGAGTTTGAATTGAACAATAGCTAACCGGATCCACCAAGAGTTCACATCAGCTACATTTCAATAATCTTTGACCTTGTGCCCAGCTACCCCTACAAAATATTGATCAAAATGAAAGTGCTCAGCGTCCTACTAAGTTGTCTTATACCACAACTGGGATTTGTCGGTAGGTGCTACTGTGACAGCATCGGAAACTTACTTTTCAGTCTCATGAAAAAACAAACCATGCAATCGAGACCTACTCCACCAGAGAAACCCCCTTTAATGCAACTCCGCCCAAACGAAATTGAGAATCTGAAAGATCTCATGAAGCCCTTCAAACATTGCTTCACTGTGTTACGCAACATCAATACGAGGGATCAAATCACCTTCTCCCAATTCGAATATCCCGTCGTTGTGGCGACACCTTACCGGAATAACCATATCAAGCCCATAACTTGGTGCTCTTCATCTAAATACTGCAACGCGGAGGTGAAGATGCTTGGGGGTGCATCAGCAATATACAGTTTGTATCAACTATCATATATAGCCGTGAACTTTCTAAATTTCACGGCGATTTCCAGACCTTGGAATTGTGAAGCCCAGTTTTACCTTCTCACAGAGTATTCACTGGACTTACAATTTCAGAAATTATGGTGGAAACC
>JAQIXQ010001957.1:0-12183 GCA_034700485.1 Pseudosinella alba | reverse complement strand
GATCAAGTTGCTAATTCCTCATAACTATCAATAAGATTGCACCAACAGAACAGTGAGCAGGCGCATGTACATTTTTTGTGTGAGGAAATTGATTAATATTCAATAATATTCATCAAAGATGTTGCAAATAAAGATAGATGTGCACGAAAATAAAATGATCCGCATTTCGCATTTATGAATTGTTCATGAATTCATTTTACATAGGGAATAACCGTCGTAAACGGCAATCTATTGGAAATGGAATATATTATTACCTCTACAAGGAGGTGTGTGCTCCCACATAATAATTTTAAGCAACGTGTACTAATTACTAATTTGGTCACTGAATTGTGATCTAACTTGTCAGTTGAGGATTTCCCCTCCTACATCGTACATGGGATTTGTAGCTGATCTGTTAATCCGTTTTGGGATTGCCCCGGGTACGATCAATGCTCTAATTCATTTGTCAGTTTTACATGCAGATATCAAAACTCATTACGATGAAATGAAGTGGAATACACTTCCACTGCAATAAATTGAGTAGCAATTAATTAACCAACAAAATTACAAGTAAGTACTTTTCCATCACATGATAACAGTTCATGTACAGTTCCTTGAGCAAGCAAATCATGAGAATCTCAAAAATAGCCAATATGGACAATTTTGTTCGTTTACATGTCCCATATTAGGTGACTTGACTGACATACAATGCAGCAGATCAATTCCATGTAAATATGTAATCCATTTGCTATATTTTGTTCCATGCATATTGCGAAATAACCTTAATTAATGCAACTGCAAACCACATAGCTTAATCTAACTTTATGCTGAAATTACATTTAATTTCCATTAGTGACAAGCTACTTAATACCCACTTATCAGCTTGGTGATTTGATTAATGTCAATCATTTAGCAGTATTTTTTTTCTAGGTCATGCCAGAAAAGTACTTACATTGTTTATTACCAAGTTGATTCACTTACACTAAACTTCGGAGTTTCCCAAGTTAATTATAGGTGACATTGACGCAAAACGGGAATTACAGAATGCTTGTTCTTGAAGTTATCTTTGATGCTAATAAGCACAACGATAACAAACGAAGGGTGCTATAAAAACCCCAACGGGGTCCTGTCAAATCAACAGTCTCCAATTAGAGTACTACCCTGACCAACCTCCACAGGTATTAGCATCAACTCAACATGTTCAAGCAATTAGTATGGCTATCCCTCATGGGCATGGCTTTGGCCGCCCCCAGTTCCATCTCAAAAGTTGAGCCCAGCTTGGCTCAAACCCTCCGTACCAAAGACTTTGTCAACGTGTTTGTGAAATTTGGCAATGGCAATCGGGATATCATCCGAAGTCTCAGCTCTCAGCAATTCGCCACCCGCGGGGAGAAGATAACCCACTTGGTTGCTCAGCTCAAGTCCAGAGCCCAAATCAGTCAGCGGAATGCCCTGAGCATGCTCCAATCAGACAATATCAAGCAATTTTGGATAAGCAACGAACTATTCGTGAAGGGGGCTAGTCCAGCTCTTATCAGTCAGCTTGAATCCCTTCCAGAAGTTACCGAGATTAGGGAGGAGAGGATAATCCGAATCGATGACTCATCTGCGAAGAAGTCCCAGGTCGATAATGGAACTCAATGGAACTTGGAGAAAGTTGAAGCAGATAGTGCTTGGGGATTGCCGGGAGGAAATAATGGACAGGGAGTTATTGTCTGTAAGATGCCAAAATTAACATGATGAAAATTGGCGACTTATAATTTAGTTTTTAAATGAATTATTAATTTCAACGACTTTAATAATTTAATTTCTAGCCAATATCGATACCGGCGCCAGACATACTCATGAAGCCCTCCGCAATAACTTCCGGGCTGACTATGGCTGGTTCGATGGCTATGAGTAAGTAAATTATTTAATTCAATCTCAAAATGGAAAAGGGACTGCCTTAAATGTGTAGGCAGTCATTTCATATTGATTTCAAATTTCTTCTTCTCCAGCGGTACCGAAACACCCAGGGATACCGAAGGTCATGGAACTCATACCGTAATAGCCCTATTTAAAAATTAATGAAGCCTCAATTTTAAAATGGGCAATTTTTATTCATTTCATTTTAATTCCCAGATTGGAACCATTGCTGGAGCTGGCATTGGGGTCGCACCAGGAGCTCAATGGGTCTCCTGTCAAGGATGTTTCTACGTCTTCTGCTCTGAGGAAGCGTTGAAGGCCTGTGGACAATGGATTCTGTGCCCAACCAGGCCAAACGGAACTGATGAGGATTGCTCCAAGGCTCCCAATGTCGTTTCCAACTCTTGGGGTAATATGACACTCCGAATATTTCCTAATTATTCATTAACTGGTTCTGGGTAACTTTTAACTTATTTTTGACCACTTAATATCACTTTCTGTAACGCTAGGCTATTACCCAGGAAATGATCCCTTTTACAATGAAGTTACCGATGCTTGGAAGGCTGCCGACATCATCCCGGTTTTTGCCATTGGGAATGAAGGTGCCAGCTGCAGCCAGACTCGCTCCCCCGGTGACCAAGATGTTATCGGTGTGGGGTCAACTACTCAAGAGGATGTCCTTTCCGGATTCAGCTCTCCCGGCCCTGCCGCCAACAACACGAGGAAGCCTGATGTCTCCGTAAGACATCCATCCTAAGATAATTTATATCAAATTGGATCCACAAGTTACTAATTTGGTGTAACAATGTGTATATCGCCATCCATCAGGCCCCCGGAAGTGCCATCAACTCATCCTTAGCCGATGCTGACGATTCATATGGCCTATCCTCCGGAACATCCATGGCTTGTCCTCATGTCGCTGGAGCAGTTGCCCTCCTCCTCTCCTGCAATCCCAACTTGAACTATACCCAAGTCAAGTATGCTCTGGAGGAAAATGTGGATACCAGCGGGCTTGGGGATACCGGGAGCGAATGTGGGGGTTTCAACTCAACCGTCTTCCCCAACAACCATTACGTAAGTAGTAATGGACATTTGTTAAAAATAATTTAGTTTGGTCGTCAGTCAAGTGAGCATTAATTTGCGAAGCCCATTCTTAATTAATCTCAAACATATTAAACGTTATTTTTATTTTTTGTATAGGGATATGGACGGCTTAACGCTAGAAAGGCCCTTGAGTCAGTCATCAACAACTAACAATTAATATGATTCCAGCGGATTGGATTTATTTAAGAGAAAATATAATCGTGTGGCAATGCTTACTTGATTGAATGGAATTAAAATAAAGAAATTCCACAAAAAGTTTGGGAGTGTTCTTCATTTTTTTATACCCTTTAGTTAGGGTTCCCGTCCAATACCTTTTATAATCAGGTTATTTAAGGGACCGGGTTAACATGGAAATTAAAGAATCTGAAGAAGTCAGCACCCCCACCGGGATTCGATACGGAATCCGAAGAGGCTTTTTAAGTTGCGTCTGAGAGCACTGAGCTGACGTGCCACTCCACATCCATGCTGCTGGCATAAGTATGTCTTGCATTGCTCGACTGAGCTCGACAGGATCATGATAATGATGATGGGAAATAGCTATAGCAATGACAATATTATGAATGTTCAGAAACGACAATAATTGCAATTGAGTAAGATGCGTCAAGTACAAACGATATTTTGTAAAGAGTAGATACGTTTCCATATAATATGCGATATGACTTGATTCTTTAATTTTGTTTTAAATTATCCCAAAGCCCCGTTGTTCCGTCAATTTATTGAGTTTCTATACACACAATCCAAGCAAAAGGAAAGCATGTTGTTATTATTAATATAAACTTATTTTGTTGGATTGCAGAAAACCAATAATTATTAGCACCATCCATTCTAAATTGATAAATATATAATTGCGTATTTCGGTTGATAAGCCAAGTTGGAACTGATAAGAATTGAATGCATTTGCTTTAACTACTTGCCATTAGCTAGCACAAATAAATTTCAAGTGTTGCGGATGAATAAAAATCCGAGTGACAATGACTTACATTTTCAGACTCAACTTGCGTAATGCTGCTTGAGTGACGATGATGATGATATGATGGCGTTGATAACCTAATTTACCGGATAAGATCACGCCTGTAAACGGTAGATTGTCCGTAATCGATACTCGATTCGAATGAATGACTTATGTGAAGGGAAAGGGACTAACTCTCCATACTAATTATGGATTCTTGTCCATGATAATTCCCTCCTAATGATAAATAGGAGAACTCCGCCGGTGATAAATAAATGACATAATTGTGACAACCGACAGCAGTGATTAAAAGGTTCCATGAAAACAAATGAATGATAAGGTGGACCGATGCTTGAAATGTTACGCCTGTACGCAAAACCGATCTTGTTCATACATAAATAATTTGTGTAATTATAAATGATCATGTGATATTGAAGCATGTCGTCAGTCTTCAATCAGATTCAGGGTTTACCATATCATTTCGATTTCTCTTATTAAAACATCCAATTCGGCATGTTCAAGGAATTATTACTGCTTACCCTCCTGGGTTTGACTGTAGCCGCATCCGGTTCAATCTCCAAGGTCGAGCCCCGGTTGGAACTGACACTCCAGAATAAGGACCATGTTAATGTATTCGTGAAATTCGGCAATGGAAACCCAGATATCATCCGGAGTCTCAGCACCCAGCGATTTGCCAACCATGGGGAGAAGATAACCCACTTGGTTGCTCAACTCAAGGCCAGGTCACAAACCAGTCAGAAGAATGCCCTGAGCATGCTCCAATCAGACAACGTCCAGCAATTTTGGATAAGCAACGAACTCTTCGTGAAGGGTGCCAGTCCAGCTCTTATCAACCAACTAGAGTCCCTTCCCGAAGTCAGCGAGATTAGAGAGGAGCGCATCATCCAAATCGATTACATATCAGCAAAGAAGTTTGAGGTGGCCAAAGCGGCTCAATGGAATTTGGAGAAGATTGAAGCAGATAATGCTTGGGGATTGCCGGGAGGGAACAATGGACAGGGAGTTGTCGTTGGTAAACTTTCACCCAACAAGCTTTAATGTTCGATACCGGCTACATTACGATTACAGGTTTAATTGCGGGTCATATTTATTTCCAGCTAATATTGATACCGGGGTCAGATACACCCATGAAGCCCTTCGTGGAAACTTCCGCGCTGACTATGGCTGGTTCGACGCTTATGAGTAAGTAATGTCTCCAACCACGGAAGACAATTCCGCCGTCATAAAATTGAAATAAATATAGTTAAAACTATTTAATTGCTCTCTTCCAGTGGGGCCGAGACTCCGAGGGATTCCGACGATCATGGAACTATTACGGTAAGATCCTCAACCTCAAAGTTTTTAAAGTCAGAGTTTCTTTTATCGTCTCTCTTTCTTTTCCTAGATGGGAGTCCTTGCCGGAGCGGGAATCGGTGTGGCACCCGGAGCCCAATGGATAGCATGCCAAGGGTGCTCGGGTCCCCTCTGCTCTGAGGAAGCATTGAAGGCCTGTGGACAGTGGGTATTGTGCCCAACCAGACCAAACGGGACTGACTCGGATTGCTCCAAGGCCCCCAATGTCGTTTCCAACTCTTGGGGTAAGCTGATAACATACATTAATGGCTATAGTATTCATCGTTTGGTCCGATTGGTTAAGTTTTTTAATAAATGACAGGCTACAGCCCAGGAAATGATCCCTTCTACAATGAAGTCATCGAGGCTTGGAAAGCCGCAGACATCATCCCCGTGTTTGGGATTGGGAATGAAGGGAGGGACTGCTCCACCACCCGCTCACCCGGTGACCAAGATGTTATCGGTGTGGGATCCACCACGAACATGGACGTTGTGTCATTTTTTAGCTCCCCCGGACCTGCAGCCGGCAACTTGCTGAAGCCCGATATCTCAGTAAGAAATATTTCTGACAAGACCGGTTGCCACATATTTGTTAGCATTTTAAAACGATGGAATATACAGGCTCCAGGAAGCGCCATCAATTCATCTTATGCCGGTGCTGACGATGACTACTGGGAAGCCTCTGGAACATCCTTGGCATGTCCTCATGTCGCCGGTGCAGTTGCACTACTCCTCTCCAGGGATCCGGACTTGAACTATGCTCAAGTGAAGGACATCCTGGAGAAAAATGCTGATACAAATGCTGACGGGGTTGGGGATTGGGATGGGGTCGTTCGGGAATGTGGGGGACTGAACACGACTGTCTTTCCAAACTATCATTATGTAAGTGGTTACCATTATTATTAAATAACTAATAACAGAGAATAGTACTTCATTTTTAACCACAATCAGAAAAGTTAATTTTCAAACTGTATATTTACTAAAGGGGCACGGGAGGCTTAACGCTCGGAAAGCTCTCGAGTCCGTCATCAACAACTTCTAATTCGATTAAAAAAGCCGGATGCATTTATATAAAATATGTTATATTTTAAATGTGTTAGAAATCATGGTACAATGCAATACTAATTCATTTACTTGGAATAAAAATAAAAACTATCTATACTCTTTTGGATTGGTTCTTTGGCTACTTGTTTGCCCTTAAGGAAGTTATGAATTTTCCCCAAGGGCCATTTTATCAGGTTATGAAATTTAATGATTAATGATCATGTTACACAATCAGTTTTACCTAGTCTAGTACGGATGCATTGAAACAACCATATTCATAAATCAAATGGATTTTCCAATAATTATGTACAATAGATCATCTGGCTATCAGTGACCAAGTCATATAGTGACATGGAATTGACAAGAACTTAATGGGACCGTTTTTCCAAACGCAAATTATACCTTACAATTGCATCATGTGTAATGTTAATCATCATTATCGTCATCGTACATGATTTACCGCAGCTCATTTAAATAATCTTCGTTCCCAAATTTCTTTCATTGTTCATTTAATTTCAATCATAATCAATTAGGAGGAATTAGAAGAACATTTAGTTTGCGATAATATTTTTGCCTATGCCAATGTGGTCAAATGTTGTCTTCTCTTCAACCAATGCTTTTTAAAATTTAATTGAAATTCGACTCGACTATGTTAACAATTGGAGGTCTCCAATAAAAATAAATGTATGTCAATGACAACTAATCGTAAATGTCATAATTACGATATACATTGGAATGGACTTGTCAAAGTTACATGAATATCCATCCAAATGATAAGGAACAATGATTGAACGCAAAGCCGATCTTCATATATCAATCATATCATATCATATCATAATTAGTTTCTGTCACGGCATAAATAGCTCTGACTCAATGGAACTTGGAGAGAATTGAAACCGCTAATGCTTGGGGATTGCCGGGAGGGAACAATGGGCAAGGAGTTGTCGTCGGTAAGCTTCCAATCTACAAAATGGAACCTTCCCATAAAGTTCGATATAATAGCAAAATGCTAAATTGCCTATTGGATTATTTCTAGGGAATATTGATAACGGGGTCAGAGTCACTCACGAAGCTCTTCGTGGAAACCACTTTTCAGACTACGGCTGGTTCGATGCCGCCAAGTAAGGCAAATCACATTACTCAAATTCAAACTATTAGAGAATTTTAAGGTCATGAATAATTTTTACACTGTGCTTTCTCCAGTGCCACTGAAACGCCCAGTGATACCGAGGGTCATGGAACACACCGTAAGACCGAGAGACCTGGCTTAAAAAGGATAATTATAAGTCATTTAAAATCATGGATTACATATCCCCCCCATTCATTTAATTTTCTTCTCAGATGGGGACCCTTGCTGGAGCAGGAAGGATTGGTGTTGTCCCCGGAGTTCAATGGATAGCCTGCAATGCCTGCCCTGCTGGCCTCTGGTAACCAGCCATTGCTCTTTGCATGTGGACAATGGATCCTGTGCCCAACCAGGCCCAACGGGACTGAGCCGGATTGCTCCAAGGCTCCTCATCTCGTTTCCAACTCTTTTGGGGCAAGCTGAGACCATTGACTAATTGCAAAAAAAAATGTTCAATTCCTAGCTAATTATTAATTATGCTAACGCTGGGTCTGATTAGGTAAAACACCCGGACGGGATACCTTCTACGAAGCTGTTTTCATATCTCTTGAGCTGACTTTGAACATCGATATCTCCGCCGGAAATTGCAGAGTATATTTCATTCACATATCAAAAGATAGAGAATTTTCTGCTCTTCCAAATGATGTATACATCTGCAGGTGGTTTAGTCACTCAAGAACTCCAGAGCAGATTTAATAAGAGCATGATAATTTCAGCCAATTTAAAGGTCGATTTTTTTCTATTTTTCAAAACCTAAACTATTTTGTTATCGAAAGTGTTTGTCTGTAAGTCAAAAATTAAAATGATATAGAGAAAGCTGATTTTCTTCTCTATCGAAATGGGTACTCAAGGTTTCCCAAACTAATGAATTCTTGCAAGATTAGGCACATTTTCGCCAAACCTCTTGCACTCACGGAAAGAAGAAGTTTACTATGCTCGTGCTATGGGATAAGTTTGGAGTTTTGATGACTGTGATTTACTATGAAGGCGCCTCACTAACTGGGAAAGTATATGCAGAATCATTGGAAAAATCTAAAGAGAATTATAGTAAGAAAAGTAGCATTAAACAATGGAACTACAGGTTTTTATATTACACGACAATGGATGACTCACACTTCTCGTCTTGTCAAAGAGAATAACAATGAACTTGGATTTACTAAACTTTACTATCCTTTTCACAGCTCTTGTCGCACCCCTTCAGACTACTTTTTGTTTTTTAAACTAAAAATTTACAGGTGTAGGTGGACCCACAACTCAGTCGAAGAGGTGAAAATAGTGTTAAAGCATGGTTCCGACATCGGCCTGCTGCATTCTTGATATAAAGACACTAAAGCACTCGTAGCCCGGTGGAAAAGCTTTATTAGGCTTCGGTGTACTTATGCTGAAAAGGAGGGGGAAATTGAATGAACTGAGTAAAAGTTATAGCTTATTAGTTATTAAAGTCGGCTCACGAGATATGAAAACACCTTCGTACAATGAAGTAACCACGGCTTGGAAGGCCGCCGGGATCATCTCCATTTTTGGAATTGGGAACGAAGGGAGGGACTGCAACACCACTCGCTCACCAAGTTGGGATTATCGGGGAAGGGGGAACCACTATTCTAGATATTCTTTCCGACTTTAGCTCACCCGGACCTGGTGACAACAATTTAATGAAGCCGGATATCTCTGTGAGAAGCACGTAATGTTAACCATTCTTAATTTTAAAATTATCGACAATTCATGCCATTGTTTGACTGTGCGTGTAGGCACCCGCAAGTGCTATAAATTCCTCATTCGCCGGCTCTGACAATGACTACTTTGAGGCCTCTGGAACATCCATGCGACCCCGCATGTCTCCGGTGTGGTTGCCTTGTACCTCTCCAGCAAACCGAATTTGACCCATGACCAGGTCAAGGACATCCTGGAGAAAAATGTTGACATTGATGGGGTTGGGGATAGGGATGAGGACGTTTATGTATGTGGTGGCCGCAACACAACCGTCTTTCCAAACAACCATTATGTAAGTAGTCTATCAATTTGTTCAAGAAAGCTATTTTAATTTGGTCGTAATTGATATTTAGCCAAGCCAAGTCATGGTCCAATCTTTAATTAACCAATTCCATATTAACTACAGGTGACAGGGATATGGAAGTCTAAATGCTCGAAAGGCTCTCGAGTCCGTCATCAACAATTCATAAATCATGTGGATTTATTTATGGAACAAAATTATATTATAATTGTTTCAGCAATTGCATTACAATTGATAATCCTATCATTTGCAATTACTAATTAAAACTAAAATAAATAGGTAAAAATTATTTTATCAACATATCATATTCATATCACTATCATATATCATTCAGCATCAGCATGTTAATGCCCAATCGCTACAGAAAATCAAATCATCTCCAGGCCACTTGCCACTGCAACCCAAGCATGAAATATATATAATTATAATTATTATGACGAAGTGCCTTTGTGAAGCCATATCTAGCTATGTTAGGCATTAGAGTTTATAGGACCACTTGATAATATTGAGACAGTTCTTAAAATTTTACTTCGGGTTTATGTACCTAACTACTTACTATTTTAACTTTAATGCTAGTTATGAATATGAGGAATATGATAAAAAAAACAGAAGTTCATATTATATTTCTTTGTAATCCGGTTTCCGCATCATCATCATCCTCAGCCCGCCAACACAGCCTTTTGGACGTGGACCAGTCAGTCCCATCAATATTGTTTTTACGATCTACCTTCCTAGTAGGAAGTTCCTACCTTACGCTTACTAATATTACCTTTCAGTCCATATCATAGCTAGGATTTGAGTGAGCTATTCTAATATTTTGTGTTTTAATCCAAACACATTCATTATGCTGGGTGCTGCATGCTGGCTGAATAACCAAAATTGGAGAGAAAAGGGAGAGCAAACTGCATTTTTTTATCAGTCGCATTTTGGCCATTCAGTCACAATCAACTAGTGGAATTTTCCTTTAGATCGAACAAGTGAAATTATTTGCAATTTCCGATAAAAAATTTCAATACGAATTAAGTTCCAGGCATAAGATACATGTTCGTTTTATAGGCACTTTCAAAAATTGTCGTTTTAGACTTTTCCTCTGGTAAATAAATAGCTGGCTAAAAATCAAGAGCTTTCACCCTCAGATTTGCGCGCCATCAGTTATCACTTTCCACAATGCCTGTCACCACACGATCCAAGACTGCCACAGCCAGTGACGCTGATGCCACCGGAAACACCTCCACCCCACCCGGATCCAGCAGTGCCCAAGGATCAACCGGAAATTCAGTCTCAACCCAACAAGGACAACATCAACCATCATCGGCATCGGTAAGTATATGGATAAAGTTGGATTGAAAATTGGGAAATATGACTTAAAACGGAACATGATATGGGCATGGAAGTAATAAAATAAATATAGAGATATTAATTGGGTACTTTGTGTTGTCAACAGTCAATCCCTTCCAGTTCCATTACATCACCCACATCATCTTCATCATCATCAATGGGGGACGGACAAGGACTTGGAGGAGTGGCTCCGGACTCCAATAATAACAGTTCCAATCCTGAACCTGGGACCTCGTCGGGGGCAGGGACTTCCCTTGGAGCAAGTTCTTCGGCCAGTACCACCCCCACCCAAGAGTCCGCTAATCAGCCAGAGGTAATGGCCTGGATAATCAAAATGATGGCTTATATTTTAAATGCAAAATAAGCTTATAATTTCCAGTATTTAAGTTTACTTTATTTTGTTTGTCTGTAGTCCCCAACCTCAGTGGGCGACCCGACTGGCGCTGATGATGCCACGACCGACATCAACCATGTCATCCCCCCACCAACCGTCCAGGAAGAGACAATGACAGAATTGGACAACGTCCCACCAAATTGGCCAAATCTGATGCTTGAGACGACGCAGAGTTTGGAGTTACTGAAGTGCTTACCCTTGGACAAGGATTCGCCAGAGTTTCAAGCTATATCAGCTCTCGTCGCCCCACTAGAGATTGGGGAGTCTTTTAAGATTTGCAACCCCGACCTGTGGGCTCGCTATAGTAATGCCAAGAGGGACCTCTTGAAATCCAAGTCGGAAGACCTGGCCACCCTTTCCAAACTGGGGTTGGGTGAGGAAGAGTACATGCTCCAGGCACACTCCTGTCTCAATTACAATCGGGATCCTCTCCTCACCAGCTATTCCGTGAATGAAGTGCTGCTTCTACACTGCACCCAGTCAGGCCAACACTTGGCGAGAATTTGTGAGGAGGGGCTTGATGAGCGATTAGGTGGGGCCAATGGAACCAGATTGGGAAAGGGGATATATTTTGCAGATAGCTCCCTTAAGGCCATACAATATGATGGAACTGGATGTGCTATGATTATCTTTGCTGTCCTCCTAGGGGACTGTCTATCCGTGGCTGACAATCCGAACAACACAGTATGGCTTCGGGAACCGGCCAAGGATAAGATGCAAATGCGCAGATATAATAATCTCTGTTTTGATTCAATCACTGGGACGCCAGCATTGGGTGGGGGCTTCAACGAGTACGTCATATTTAACCGGGATCGTTGTTATCCCCTTTACTTCCTTACATACAAAAAGCCAGCGACGCTTCCAACGACTCCCACCGGGGCACAAGCCACCATGCCGACCATAGCCTGGAGAGCTCCTCCCGGTTGTAGTGTCCCGATGCCCAATCAGAACGTGGACCGGAGATGGGCTTCCTTTGCGGC
>JAQIXQ010001956.1:0-12192 GCA_034700485.1 Pseudosinella alba | reverse complement strand
TGTCAAACTGATCCAGTTACCGCATATCTATCATGAAAGATTATTTTTGTTGCTTTTGTTGCTAATAATTCTCCTTGGCACCTCATCCGGCAACTGCCATTCAACACCCTTGTTCATTATTATTATCTTCACTTGTGTACGATCGTCCTACTGTTGGTTGGTTGGCTTCTAGTTGACGACTGGATGGAGAATGTCCTCTTGTCTTGGTCAAATGCTTCAGTCACTCCAACCCTATTTGTGATAGATCTAACCTAACCTAACCTAACCTTAGTTGCCGCCACATATATTCTGCAACGTGACTAATCGTAAGTAGATTTGGTTAATAGATTTTCACGATAAACATATCAGCATAGCAAATCGACCATGGCCATGACATTATTTACTTAAATCTTCAAAAAAATACCAATAAGTTCCGTTATAATGATATGAAATCGATTATTTATCGAGTTTATCATATCCTACAGTAAGCTTCTATTGAAGCAGTATTTTAAAGAAAATATTAGCCTTTTCTAGTTTACATATTCGGGAAAAATAAAATTATTCTCTTAAATTATTAACAGTTTGGATAGAATATGATGGTGATTAGCTTAAATTGAAATTTGAAATATCACATCACATTAGCATTTATGATGAATCAAAGGCCGTAAATTATTTCTATATATCAGTTCATATTCTATTTGCTTATGAATCTGACCTATCATTGTCCAAGATAAACGTGGTATATTATTTTACGAGGAACAGGTTTCCCAACTTTGAAAATATTCAATTGTTGGCATATCAATTAGAGAAATTCCACAGAAATATGAGCTCCCTTATTCTCAAAACCGTTGACCTTAATCAAACATTCAACAACATTCTGTACGACACGCTCCCCCTAAATTTTAACAGGAAGGGGATTCGCTGGACTCACGAACGTAGTTTCCAAGCGCTCCGAGAGTACTACTACACTAATTCCTTGTTCAACCACATCATTTTGCCGATCGTCTTCATACTCCTCTTGGCAACCACGTTTCAATTCCCTGATTTGTTCCGGATGGAGGATAAACTAGCAATAGTGTTTTGGGGTTACGTTCAACTCCCCGGCACTCTATTTGCGGAATTGGTCACGTATCAGTATGGAAATGAGATTTGTTTCCTGGTGAACACATGCATGTTTTTTAAAAGGCGCTATCTGATCCCTGCGGACTTCCCAAGTGGAGAAGGTTTCATCACATCTATTTTGTCCGGTTAGTAACACCTGTAGAACATTGCATTCGTTGTTGAATTGTCTCAAGTTAAACTATGCGAATTCCCACTTTGTAGAAATCAATAAAATTCTCCATCAATCCAATTCAGTGGACTGGATCGGGCTTTCCGGACTAGCATTCTTTGTCGCTTGCAACGTCATTGTAGTGTTTATCAACTTCTACATTTACGTAAAGTCGGACCCATTCAATTTACTCTTTATTGTTTTGTCGTCTAAGAAAGTCTTCAGTTTAGACCTTCCACCGCCTCAAGAGTATCAATCCCTCCAAATCGGCCTTATCATACTTATAAACTGGGCACAACATTCCATCTATATTATTTTGAAAACTGTAGGATTAGCTACGTTAGTTATCGCCCAGGTAACGCAGGATCTATTAAACAATTTTCGCAGCATGTTCCCAACTATCCAGCAAGTCAAAGTATATAGGGAACTGCATATAGCCATCGGAAGGGGTCACAATTATTTTCAGGTGTTGTTTGGGGTATCACTGGGTCTGCTATATTATATTTTGCTGTTTACATTACTCGTGGCCTTCCGGGGGTTCGGGATACTTCCGTTTTATCTTTATGTGACCTTTGTCGTGGGAGCCGTATTGGTTGCCACCATGTTATCACTTGAGCTCACCCTTGGTTGTCGCATACATGAGCTTAGTTCCGAGGTACTCAAGGCGTGGAAGGTGAACGCAGTTGGGGTTGCAAAGAGGAAGGAAATGAACAGCTTGCTGAAGTCCCTCCGTGGCATTGCAATTCCAGTTGGGGGGTTTGGCATAATGGATAGGGATATTAAGAATAATTATCTTATGAATTTAATTGACAACTTTATGTCTCTTTTGCTCATAGCAAGTGAATTTGGTCTTTGAATATTGATTTGGAATGGACGTGATGAAGTAATGAATGCAAGAGGTAAGACCATATATGATGTATTTGCATGTTTGTTGGATGAGTTTGGATAAAAATAGTTACGTTTTAAAATAGGTAATTTATTTTCCTTGACTCAACCAAATGCAGTAATTAGTAGTTTGCGCTTATGATACAACCCGATACTTTACGTATGAGCTAACTATTCAACCTGTCCTTATTCCTTGCATCGCATCTATTCCTTATAACGCATTGAAACTTTAATGGAAAATAAAACTAAAATATATAATTTGAATATAAAAATTGGATAAGTTAAGTACAGTTTACATTATAAATTTCATTGTATTGTTTATAAAGGATTTTTAAATGACTTATCCAGAACATGTCTAACTCCCTTCTCAACATAATTGACCTGAATCAAGGATTGAACAACCTGCTGTACGACACCCTCCCCCTAAATTTTAACAGGACGCGGATGCACTCGACTTACGAAAGTAGCTTCCAAGTGTTCCAAAAGTCGTATACTACATAAATTCCTTGCTCAACCACATAATTTTACATATCATCTTCACATTCCTCTTTGCACTCATGTTCTACTTCCCCGAACTGGGCGTAAGCGGAATTATTCAATATTTTTGTTAATGTCTCCTCACCTCCTACTAAATTATACTTATACAGGTTAAAACTGAAAACGTCGAATTCAATATATATGCTGAAATCTCTCTCTACCTGATAATCAATCTTTTTGAAAAAAAGGCAAACTGGAAATGATAGTCAACTAATCTTGTCAATCCAGTCTTGTCTATTCTTATCTGTTTTTTTTTCTTACTGGGACATATACTATCTGATCTTTTAATAAATCAATTTAAATGAAGTTATTTTTGCCGGCTTGGGAATAACTGATTATGCAAACTGATTAATGTCCCACATTCCCATATTCTGCTCCGAATAAATTATT
This sequence comes from Pseudosinella alba, assembly GCA_034700485.1. NCBI lineage: Eukaryota > Metazoa > Arthropoda > Collembola > Entomobryomorpha > Entomobryidae > Pseudosinella > Pseudosinella alba. The sequence goes on along the minus strand of JAQIXQ010001956.1, from coordinate 9,131 downwards.
TGTATTTTAATCACGTTTAAGTTTCATGAACTCATCCAAGATATGTAACTGTCCAGATTACGTCCCCAACGCAAGTCACATGAAAAAATGATAAGTAATTTTATATTCTGGTGTCCTTGATTGATTTGATGAAGTTGAAATACTTAACAACAACCACTTCATCCAGATAAACATAGTCACACCAGAGCTCATGAAAAATTCAGTCAGCCTCTCGCTACTCATGTAATTACATATATTTTATGTTGTTGAAGTATTTCCAAATATGAGCAACGTAGAATGACAGAAGTTACAAAATGTCAAATATGATGATGATTGGCATAAAACACTCAACGGCTCAACAATGACAATTTTTATCCCGGCAATCACTGGATTGGATTCAAAGTTAAATGTCTGTCAAGCTACATCACCGAGTAGATAATGTCGCACTCTAATTTTCATCCCAACATGGTCTCAATTCATTGCTTCACTCACTCTTGTACTGTACGGACATTTTAAAAAAAGTCCAATTATGAAGGCTCTATTCCTGACCATAACAATCTTGTCGTGTGCCCTCACCTCAGGTTAGTAGATAATTCCGAAATTAATTTAAATTTATAAATTAATTATGAAGCTAAACATAATTCAGTTTCTTTTTTATGTTTTAAATATAGTGCGGGCACAAGGCCACGGTTGCGAAGCAAATATTCCCGATCCGCTGAAACGAAATTGTCACCCCGAACCCGATTCAAGTGAGGAGGCATGTCGCGCGAGGGGCTGCGTTTGGTGCCCTAGTGAACCTGGTGGACCAATTCCCTGGTGCTTTCACTATGATCCTGAGTCAACAACTCGTAAGGGAAATTAAAATTATCCTACAATCAGTTTTAAATATAAGTTTACTGACATTTTTTCATAATATCTCACGTAGCCCCAGGTTCCAGCTCTACTCGTGAGAAAAAAAAATGACATTCAATTTAAGTTAACATTTTAATTAATGAGCGGTATTAAATATTCTCAATATTTATATTCTCATATAGCCCCGGATTCAGGCACCACTCGTAAGAAAAATAATTTATGCTGATTCTACCCGACCCAACCGCATTATCATTATCAAAATATCAGAAATGAAGCAATTTTATTTTCTATTTTAGCGGACGGACCCCCACCCGGCTTCGGCTGTGACGATGGCTACCTCCCCGACGACGAGCGAGTTGACTGCGCCCCCGGTGAGGATAGTGAGTGGGGTTGTCGAGTGAGGAACTGCACTTGGTGTCCTGCCGATTGTGGAGACTGTGGCAAGCCATGGTGCTACATCCCCTGCGTCCCTGGCTCCACCGGTTACGTAATGATTGGGGAGCCGACAGAGATCCCGAATGGGCTCAGGTTAGCTTTTTACATTACATAGATCACATAATATATTTCTACGATAAGCCTTGTCAATCTCCTGTCATTTTCATGTGTCATGTCATGTCTTATCTTGTCAGAGTAAATCTCGAAAAAGCCATGGCCAACCGCACCCACAGCTTCGCTCTCACGCCCAAACCATCAGCATGGGAAGGTGAGGCGGACACGCTGACCTTGGACGCCACATTCGACTCCGATTACCGGCTCCGAGTAAAAATCTACAATGTCACGCGACGCTTCGAGGTCCCCATGACGATCTACCCCACCACCGGTGGAAACTCCAATCCGCTGTACGAAATCCAATTCAAGAATGATCCCCACTTCTCCTTCCAAGTTGTGAGGAAGTCATCCGGAACAATCCTCTTTGACTCCTCCCCCGGTAAATTCATCTTTGCCAATCAATATCTCACGCTTAGCTGGAGGACCGGTAGTGAGCATGTCTATGGGATTGGTGAGAATGAGCAGCACACATTTAAGCATGACTTTAGCCAAAGTACAACTTGGGCCCTGTGGGCTAAGGACCAGCCTCCACAGTTTACCGCAAATATGTATGGCGTCCATCCCTACCTGACTGTTTTGGAGGAGGATGGGAATACTCACTCCGTCGCTGTGATCAACGCCAATGCTCAGCGTAAGCCAAACACATTTTAAGCGTCGGATTTTTTTTAGAACTGACTATTTTTTTTTATAATTGTCTAGAATTTACAATGAAACCCGGCCCCATCGTCGAGTACATCACGACCGGCGGCATCCTCGACTTTTACTTCTTCCTCGGCCCCACCCCCGAAAACGTCGTGTCTCAATTCACCGAAGCCGTAGGTCGTCCGCCCATGCCCCCTTACTGGTCCCTTGGCTTCCAGCTCTGTCGCTTTGGCTATGACAACCTGGATAACATGAAGGCTGCTGTGGATCGCACAGCCCTCTACAACATCCCCCAGGATGTCCAGTACGGCGACATTGACATCATGCGCGGACGGCTTGACTTTACCTATGACGAGGTCAACTTCGCAGGTCTTCCGGATTATATCAGGGAGCTTCAGGGGAAGGGGATGAAATTTATTACCATTTTGGATCCAGCTATAAGTACTGGAGAACCGAGGGGGTCGTATGAAGCATATGACTTGGGAACGGAGATGGATGTTTGGGTGAAGAGGCAAGATGGAACGCCGGTGGTGGGGAAGGTTTGGCCGGAAGCGCCGATTCACTTCCCGGATTATTCAAAGAACTCGACTAGGGAGTGGTGGGTCAAGTTGGTCAGGGAGTTTCATGACCTGTTGGCGTATGATGGGCTATGGATTGTAAGCGCAATTAACTAATTTCAAAGTTAAATTGTTTTACAAGCAAATTAAAAATTATTTTAAAAATAGGACATGAATGAGCCAGCCAATTTTGTTGATGGGGATCAGGAGCGAGGTGGATGCGAGCAAAATTCATGGAATAACCCGCCTTTTGTCCCGAGTAAATTATATTTTGCTGAACAAAATTTTAAAAAATAATTATTCTATTTTCCTAATTATATTTGTCGAATTTAAGGAATCGAGAAGGGTTATCTGGCAGCTTCCACCATTTGCGCTGATCATGTTCAGGAAGCTGGGCTTCACTATGATGTCCACAGTCTTTACGGTTGGTTTATGTCGGAGCCAACTTTAGCGTAAGTCATCTCCCCCAATATTTTTTTTTCTAAAAATGAATCCGAATCTTTAAAATCAGAATATTATTTTCAGGGGAACACAGCAAGGAGTAGGCAAGCGAACCCTTGTCCTCAGTCGTTCCACTTTCCTCGGCTCCGGCCAATGGGTGGCCCATTGGCTTGGCGACAACTGGAGCAAATGGGACAACCTCCACTTCTCCATCATCGGGATGCTCCAGTTCAACCAGTTTGGGATTCCTTTTGTTGGAGCGGACATATGTGGTCATTGGTGGGAGGCTGAGGCAGACATGTGCCAGCGTTGGCACCAACTTGGGGCATTCTACCCATTTTCCAGGAACCACAACATTGCGAACACAAGAGACCAAGATCCCGGGGCATTTGGAGAAGAGGTCGCGGAGTCCACAAGGAAGGCACTCCTCGTGAGGTATACACTCCTCCCATATTTGTACACTCTTTTCTACCAAGCTGAAGCCCAAGGAGGGACCGTGGCGCGTGCCCTGTGGCATAATTACCCTACGGATCCCGCCGCCAGGGACATTGACAGGCAATTCATGTGGGGGAGTGGCCTCCTCATTTCCGCTGCATTAGAAGAGAACGTCGTTTCGGTTGATGCCTATTTCCCCAACAACCGCTTCTATAATTACTTCACCGGGGAGGAGCAAGCCACTCGGGGGGACACTGTGACCCTTAGCACCCCCAAGGACGCTGTCAACGTCCATGTCGCTGGAGGCAACGTGATCCCCACCCAGGAGCCAGCCGTCAATACTGAAATATCTAGAAACAATCCATTCGGTCTTATCGTAGCCCTGGATGATGATGGCGAGGCTCAAGGTGAGCTCTTCTATGATGACGGTGACTCCATCGGGACCATCCAAAGTGGTCAATATTACCTAGCTCGGTTCAACGTCCAAGATAAGACATTGGCCTCCAGCATGGTTAGAAACGGCTATGCGGAAATGGCTCAGAAGAGAATTGCAACCATTCGACTTCTTGGGGAGGGTAATGTGAACACCGTGACCGTTAACGGTAACTCCCACTTGGATTTCACCAAGTTTCCTTCCGGAGAAGTGCTGATTATTGAACTGGCTCTGGATCCCACCCAGGAATTTGTCATTTCATGGACATAGAAACATAGTTAAGATCGAAAATATACGAATTAAAAATATGTGTTGAAAAAAGCATTTTATCAAATATAAAAACCATAAACATAAAAGTATTTATTTGATAATTGCTTATTTTATAAAATATTCCTTCATTTATGATATGAAAATACATAATACATTGAAAGTTCCATCAAAGTCAACCAACTACTTTGAACCCTGGCATAAAATAATTTTGAAACTCACTAACAGAATTCGATTATTGTTATTATTGTAATATTAATATACATGATACATGAAAACTATTTGTTCTTAAATTACATCGTACTTAATTATTTTTCATCTTATTTGCATCTTAAACTTACACAGACTTCTAGTGTCTAATAACATAACGATTGGAGCAAAAACAGACATATTAAGCAATATGAATCGTCACTTTAGAGAATTGATGTGCTGACTCCTCTCATGTATGTTTCTCTAGGGCCTCTCGAGAGTGTGGCTTCGAATGTGCACTTTTAACCCCATCCTGCTCGCAAAGTCCTTCCCGCAGAGTTTGCAGGTGTGGAATTTCCCCCCTGTATGTCCCCGCATATGGGTTTGGAGTTTTTTGTCAGTTGTCATAACCTTTCCGCATAATTCACAAATTAAATTCCTTTCCTTCCTGTGAACTCGCTTGTGTTTCTTCAAGATATCTAAGGATTTGTAGTCTTGTTGGCAAATCTCGCACTTGTAGGCCCTCTCATTGGTATGCACAAATTTAATGTGACTGGTCAAACCCCCTCGCTGATAAAATTGTTTTGGACAAATTGGGCAGGGATATTGGGGACCGGATGTGTGTAATTCCCTGTGATTCCTTAAGGCAGTGTTTGACTTGAATCTCTTCCCACATTCCTTGCAGATGAAGGATCTCTCCAAGGAGTGTGCAGTTTGATGTAATTTTAACTCTGCCGATGTCCGAAACGAATTCCCGCAACTGGCACAAATATTTGGTTTCTCGTTCAAGTGAGTAGGAATATGTCGTAAAAGAGTACCCTTGGTAAAGAATCTTCTGGAGCACAGATCACATTGAAAGTTTCTCTGTCGGTTCGACTTGTGGGTTTCCAAATGAACCGTGAGACATCCTTTTGAATGCGATTCATATGGGCAAAATTTACAAAAATTGGGACGCTCTTGAATATGGTAACGGATGTGAATGTCAAGCTTCCCAATACAATCGAAATTACCTTTTTTGCAAAATGGACATTGCCGACTCGCGTCACTTCCTGGTGTGTGTCTTCGTTTTATGTGAGCAGTTAGTGACGACTTTACCTTGAACGCAGCGTCGCAACTCGTGCACTTGAAGCTTCTAACTGTAGCTGTATGTCGGAGGATGTGAGTATTGTAAACATCCTTTCGAACAAATCCCTTGTTGCACAATTCACATGTGAATTTCGTTTCGCCAAAATGAATGTAGGTGTGCCGATGCAGGCCTGATCTCCCTTTGAATGTCTTTCCACAGGTATCACATTTATGGACTCGAATGTCACTGTGCATCGCCATGTGATCTTTTAGATAATATCTTGGAAATGATTTGAAACAAATGGGACAGGTGCTCTTGGTTTTACTTAATGGAGTCATCTTAACCCCTTAAAACGAGTTGAACGTGGTTAATTAAACAATTTTGCGCAATAACCAATCTTAAATAATTTTGACGATCTACTTTAAAGTGTTGCAAACAAATCATAAATTGAAGGCCAACAATTAATGCCTCAGCATTAATCAGTTTATTTACGAAATTAACGAAATGGAATTTAATAACCAAAACATATCCCTCTACTCCCCTTATGGACTTTACACATTATTCAGAGAGCCGACCGGGCCAAACTCCCATTGTACATTATTGCACTTATTTATGAAATATGCATAGGAATATAGGATATGCACTGACAGATAATTCAGATAAATGAACTAATATCGTAGAGAAGACTACTAATGACATACTGTTGCTGCTGACAATAATATACGGATATATATTATATATATATAATATTGTAATATATATTGTAATATATATTGTAATATTGTAATATATGGATATATATTATATATATATAATATTGTAATATTATGTTGAATATCAGACTTGAAAATGTTTTGACAAAGGTAATCTCAATAATGCTCAACAAGCTAAAAAAAGGTCCAATGTAGAGAAATTTTAAATCTTTATTTAACAAGAGCTATTTTGTACAATACCAATACTGTGCCCACACGTGCCTGCTTTTTTCCCTGGGTGCCGATAGAATACCATAGCAAGTAACAAAGTGAGTAGGCTTGAACATTTTGTAATGCTTTCTTCATTCCATTCACCTTGTTGATATTCCTGAAACTTTTTTGAACATTGGCTGGATATACCCATCTGTGAAATATTTTTTGTTTCGCAAAAGTCAAAATACAAGACTGAGACTGAAAATGGAGTTAGATCTATTACTTTAAATTCGAACACCCAGTAAGGTTTAGTCGGGTTAGTTTTTATAGATATAATGAAAAAGTTGTAGATATGGCGAGAAAGTTAACAAAAGACTTTATTGTGGATTCGAAGGGTTACTGCTTTCTCTGTCTGGATCTAATTCCGGGTGAAATTAAATATGGGTTAGACTCATTTGCCGAATGTTCCATCCCGAACCCATTATCTCCCCATTCACTTAGTTAGTTATTTGAAACTGGACATGAGCAAAGTGTTCAATCAGACAGGGTCCATCCACCCTAATTTGTTGGCCATGGTAATCAGGTCGAGATTGAAGGCGTCACTATGTGAAGACTGTGCTAATTTAGCTGGGAGCATTGCGGTACTTTGCAAACGACTGGAAAAGGTTCAAATGGAGATCACATCCTGCTTGGAGGGGATTAAAGGAAAGTTGACCAAAGTGGATTTGAAAGAAGACAACATGTCCGAGTTGACCAAGTCGAAGGAAATGCTTCAAATTGTGGAGTCATTGAGGAATGAGACATTAGACAAGTGTAGGCATCACATATAGTCACTACAACTAACCTAATTAATCAAAGTATTCAAATAAACTTATAAATTAATTAATTTCAGGTAATGAGAAGCTTGTGAAGACTTTACCCCGGATTAAAGTGAATCGATTGAAAAGACGGGAAATTGAGGAAGAAAAGCAAAAGCTTCGGAAGATCCTCAAGGGAGATAGAAATGAACAATCAGGTTCTGGCGATGGGCTTATTAAGGCGGAGCTAGAAGATATGGGGAAGGTGGATGATGAAGATGAGGATGACGCATATTGTGGAGACCAGCAAGAAACAGGCTCATGTTACAGTGACTCCTATAAGCCAACGGAGGAGAGCATTATAGATGAAGATGCAACTTTCACAGCCGGATTCTTCGTGAAAGTGGAGTATGACCCCACTTCCGGAACTGGTCATATCGGATCAGTTAGTTCTGTTGCAGAAGTCCCAAGTCTGGTGGAGGATGGTGATAGTCAGTTGGTGAAATTGCCCCCAGAACGTGTAAGAATAATTTAATTACATAATTGCTCCACATAACTCACACTAAAAATGTTATTATTTAAGTTTGCCAATTTTTATCCCCAGACTCGTTCAGCCCGCTCTAAAGCTGAGAGGCCGTTTGATTGTTCCAAGTGTGGTTGCTGCTTTCGAACCAGCAAGCTTTTGCAAAGACATGTAATAATAGTAGCCACGAGAACAATTTTATTATTCGTAATTTATAGTCTTTAAATTTGCTTGCCTGCAATTAAATATTTAAATATTTCTTATTATATTATAAATATATTATTTTCCGTATCCCTATCCAGGAGAGACGGAGTCACAGCTCAAATAATACTTCTGGACGGACCTGTGGGATTTGCATCATGGTCTTTCGTGATGCTTGGGGACTACAGAAGCATGTGAGTTGGATGCTAATGAAATGAGAAACATAATTTTGCTAATTAATGTCAATTATTATTCCTTACCGCCCACCAATAATTATGACAGGTAAAAGGAATCCATGAGGACACTGGAAAAGCATTTAAGTGCTCCAAATGTCCTTCCTATTTCGCCAACAGCAGCCAGTTGGGATTACATGTGAGCACTTAAGCTATTGCATAACCTTTTAAATTTAAAATTATTTCATATTTTTTTTAAAAAATTTACCTTGTTGTGAATGTTGTCAGGCGAATCGTCTTCATGGAAGCAAGCCAGGAGTGATCAAGAAGGCGAAAGACAGAACCAAGTACCCCTGTGGAGTTTGCGGGAAGCCATTTACTCATCAGTATATGAACAGTCATGTATGCTTGAATTATTTTAATTTAAATGACGTGACTTGACTTGTAAGATAACAGTAGTAGTGCTCACAACTGGCTAATTCATCATATTGTTTTAGATGATATTGCATACGGAGTCCAACCGGCATTTAGGTGCCTTAAATGCCCATCCTTCTTCACAACCTTCAAAAATTTGAGAAAACATGTAAGTGGACCAATTACGAACACTCTCTTTAAAATATTAACTCTGCAATCAGTGAAATAATTAACTAATTTTTATGATGATTCTAAATAAATTTGAAGGAGACCAGAGATCACAATCTACCCATAGGAGAGAAAGGATTTTCCTGCCTAACTTGTGGAAAACGAGTTGACCGTTGGGCCGCCCTCGAATGTCATGTAAGAAGGAATCATAAAAATTAAGTCCGCCCGTCTATCCACTGAACTAATAATGTTTGGGAACTGGATCTGAAAACTTTTTTTTTAAATTTTAAAGGCGACCAAAGCTCATGGCCAAACTTTGGAGTGGAGCCCGGAGCTGGAGGACTCCTGTCGGCTAACCTCATCCGGGAGGCTTGTGACAGGGAATATTTTACCTGAAGGGGGGAGTGGGAGTGGTCCATCCACCAATCTACAGAGGAAATCAAAGTCCCATTTATGTACCATTTGCAGGGTTCGGTAATTGGAGAATTAATAATTTAATTGAGTTAATTGAATTAATCAATTAATTAATTGATTAATTTA
>JAQIXQ010001955.1:0-12193 GCA_034700485.1 Pseudosinella alba | reverse complement strand
AGCCTTCCAACTGCGCTTAAGAAGCTGAGCCTACCCATTCGAAATCAAAGCGAGTGTTTGATCATCGACGAGAAGCTAGAGAAGACCCATTTGTTTCCTACGGATACGCGAGTTTGTGCGAGCTATTTGAATCCAACTCAAACTCCGGGAAAGGTGACGTTAGAACTCGGGCGGCCCATTGATGCACAAGAAGATGGGAGGAAGTTATACCCAAGTAGGGATAGTGAGCTTTTGTAAGTTATATTATTATTCTGTTGAATTATCCCCCCCACAGATTCCTAATCATTTTCATGAGGCATATTTATTTAGATATTGTTAGCCCGGAGCGGAACATATCAACCACATACTTTGCGAATGTGGAAGGTAAAAAATGTTTATTCCTTAGATCACTGCAAACAGTATTTACTTGTGGAAATTTGATTTATTGCAGTTTTAACAAATTCGATATCTTAAAATGTGCTTAGCCTTCCTTCCATACATCTACTATTACTCCAAGGAATATGGGGCCCGATTTTGCAAACGAGGGAAGAGGGCATGAAGATCAAGCCGTATGATGCGTGCCCAATCCTTCCAAAAAAAAATATTTTAATCATGTCCGTTCTAACAACTGTGATGTTTGTTTGTTAATTAATTTACTAATTTATAATTGCTAAGTGTTTGTTTCACCGGTAATCAAATTTTCCAATTTTAAATATTGCTGCAATTAACTCTCGATTATCAAATTGAATACAGGCTTTTAAATTCAAGTAAGAGTCGACACTGCTTTCAAGATACTTCGTGCATAATTTGGCAATTCAAATTCCAAGTTTGACAGATGATTAGCTGAACATATTATGAACCGGGAGGCAAAAATGGAAAATAAAATATCATGGATTACGCTATAAAAGCTCCGATACGCTGCTCAACAATAAGTCACATAAGACATTTATTCGGAAAAACAGTATCGTTAAGTAATGTGAGGTTCTACTTTGCTTGTATTAGTTAGTTTAATTATAAATTAATTTACAATGCAAGTTATATATAACACTTGTCATTGTGCATTTCCAACTGTTTGCTCGCCTTCCCACTACCGTGACTAATTTTCTAGGTGCATTTCGTAAATATGACAAGGTTTCAATTCCACATTTTCTGATTTCATCCAAATTCACAACATCCAGACACATCTCAGCAAGGCATACTACTACAATTACGCAAATGCAGCATAACCATAAACTTCCAATTAGCTGGAAAACCAAACCGGAAATGGAGGAGAAACCTTCCTTAATATTCTCCAGTCTACTTTTGCAGCCACCACGTGGGCAAACCAAATATTTTCTCATCGTACGCCTGTAATAATCCGAGAGATAATCATTATTCATCTTCTCACCAACTTTCAGTGACATTCGGTATAGCTCATAATGCATCCAATTTTCCGCCACAGATTGGCTAATTCCCCTGTAGTTTTCCTCCCACTTTTCTCGTAGTCCGGAACAGTCAATGTAAGCCAATATCTGTTCAATTAATGGACCCACGTAATTCCAGTGAACACCCCAGTAAATAGCTTCCCTGAATTTGGGAATGGGAATTCTCTTGGACACCCAGAAGCCCCCAAAAATTGGCAACAGATTGGAATAATAATCGATCGAATAAAGTGCATCAACCATCGCAAATGTTTCAGGCAGATGGATGAGCACATCCTCATCGGTGAAATTATCCAGACGGAGCATGACAGTTCCATTTGTGACCATCTCCACAATCATGTCAGTCATTGATACTTTCCCATAAAAGAAATGCATGATTGCTTGCAAACGGCGATACAGTTCGCCGCTCAGTTCCGGTAGGATTTTAACTTTTAGGCAGGAGATCGTCTGTCCATTCGTTTTGGAGCAGGGGGTCATCGTCCCAATCATCAAATTGCTGTCGATGAGGGACTCCAAAGTTTCTGGAACTTTGGGGTGCTGGGTGTGGGTCAACTTGGAGAATATTTCCCCCATGTACATCTGAGAAACAATTAGAGCAATTAGACACCACATACCAAACAGAAATGGCCTTTGATGTTTACTCAATTTGAGGGATGCTGCTTGGTAAATCAGCAGGTTCCATAATTCCCTGAATGTCTCTAGTTGGGTTCTAATCATTTGACGAAGATCCCATGAAGTTGTTTCTGCCGATATGGTATTCACTGTGAATATTGCGGCCAAGGAGAAGCTGGAAATCAGAAGGAGAGCCCATGTCCCCCAACTCAACGGCTTTAGAATCCCGCTTATCTGCGCCGCAACTTGGTGTGTGATGGGATTTTGCTTAATAACGACAAACTCATATACTTCTTCACCAATCCCGTGGGGACTTTGTTGAAAGCTATGCGCATTCTGTTTTGGGAGTAGTCCTCTTGGCTGTAAAACTCCTTGAAGTTTGAAATACTTTGATGGTGAATGAAATTTAAATTGATCATGATGCCTCAACGTTGCGTTCAATTCATTTGTTATTATTTCCAAGGAACAGAGATATTCCCACCTTCCAGTGGCTAAATTGCATTTTTTAATTCTTTTGGGGTTTGTTACATGGAGTTTGTACACGAGGTAGCCTAGGTGTAAATTTCCTTGGATGGTTTGCCATTCCTTCCCTATTAGTGCTACTGTGGAGATATCGTGAGGGTCCTTATTGGTCCCTCGAGATGGAAGTGGACGGATAACCCATTCCTTTTCAGAGCTTATGCATGGGACGCAATTGAGGAAAACTTGCTGAAAATCCATAATTGTGAGTATCACTGCTGGATAGAACTGCAGTGGAGGGAAGTCGAAGAGGTATAGATATGCATATGGTGAGGACTGTACGAGAATCCAGACAAAGTTGGCATGAGCATATGGCTTGTTGGATTCCCATACAATTTGATTCCCGGAATGACTTTCTTCAACGAGATTGACCTGGCATTGGGTGAATTTTCGACGACATTTGGATAACGCGGCGGTATTTCCAGCGGTGGTCATGTTACTTCCCCTTGTTATGATTTGGTAGGTCAGAATATAAGCTTGCAATTTCTTCCTGGTCATATCCGTCATGATTGTCTGATCCGTTTCCTCCGGTATCAATCTATTAACAAAACAACAATGGTATTATTTAATTTTTGGTTTCATTGATGCAGAATAAATTGTTTAAATTTTGTATAAACTTACGAGCTGCTACTGTTACGATCGTGACCTTCGTAATCCTGGCATGGGGCATAATGAACGAAAGTAAAAGCGCAATGGGCACTCTCAAAGATCTCTACCAACTCCATGAAGTTGATGGCTGAGCAGAGGGAAAAATGATAAAATGAAAATGGGAGCAAAATTGAAAAGAAATTCATGGCGACAAAGTAAAACCTGAACTTATAATTTAGTTTACAAGATAGAATATGAATTGATGAATATGTTTCCCCAAAATCCAGAGTTGTACTAACTGACGAGTAATAAATTCAGGCAGATTATTTTCCCACGTAACCTCTCATGGGTTTACAAGTAACAATGGAATGAAATTGCAAATGTAATAAAATTTTTGATTGATTGCGTTTGTCACTTAAAAGGTACTTCATTGCCACATCCTTAAGCATCACATATGCCTGGAGCATTTCTTACCTCACAATTTCCATGCACCCGCAAGCCACATCAATCAATCAATCATTCAGCTGACATGTAAGTAAGTTGAATGAAATTTTTCTGCACTCCATTCCTAAAACCATCTCCTTGTCTGCACATAAGCATGTAAGCGAATAAATTTTCCTTCAAAGTCGGAATTTAATTTTATGTTAGACAAATGATAAACTTATAATTAAGTTGAACCTCTCCCTTGTCCAAAGTTGTTTCAAGCTTTTAGCTTCAAGTTATAGTCGATTGCTTTGTAGTTCCTTCGTGTGCTTAATTTAGCAATTCCAATTCCTACTTTGGCATAGGTAAACTTGTTGGCATATATGGACAGACAGGAAGGAGCAACTGGAAAATAAAATTTGCATGTTAGGTATTCCATTAATTTTGTCTATGAATTTACATATTGCGTTCTCCCTGCCCATCGTCATTATGTTAATTCCGCCACTGTTGCGTAAGTAACTGGTCAATTTAAATTGATTTTTTTTGTCTTTGAAAACTAGTAATGTTTTTGCCGCTTTTTATGTTCCAATATTATATATTCCGTAATTGCTTCCCTGGATTGTCTTGAGTTATATAAAATGCACTTAAACAAAAATACGGTAGTTATTTCGTCCCTGTCCATCGTACTCCATTCTTTCAACTAAACTACCATACGTCGTCACCTTTAAAATTTTCAGATTACCGTAATTAGCAATTCATCTCATATCTCAGTGACAAAAATGAAGGGTAACATTCATCACCTCTTGTCATGTGAAGCATCCATCTCTACGACTGGACCTACGGCCGAATGTATCCCTTCTAGTTTCATTTTCCCACGAACAACAACAACAACAATTTCGCCAAAGCAGATCAACTCCTTCAACTATCTCTTCAACTTTGTGGTCCACACTCCGCCTTACGTCTATCTATATTTTTCTGCAGCAACAAATATCAGAAAGTTCATGAAAATCAATCGGCATCGGTAGGATAAACGGGACGATGTGAGGATGGTCCTTCTATTATGCATGGTCGCGGCAGTATTGATAGCCAATCCTCCTCCGATCACTTTCGTTTACCTCCGAATTCATACCATCAACGTTCTCCTCCAACGATTGGGGTTATTTCGCTCCCCCAAGCTGTGACTTTTTATTATTTGGTTTTAATTGGGAACATTTTCGCCTACATTGACATAACCTGTGACGCATAATTTTGACGATAATGATCGAATTTGTCTGATGCTTTACGATCATTCCCTTAACCGTCTTGTTTTCGGGGTGAGCATTGAGTTTTTATTCCAAATTAGAGAGAAATGATCTGCACGAGATCTATAATATTTGTGATAATCAGCATGTACTCATTTAGTCCGTAGTCATTAAGATAATACATGATTTCCCCATAATATCCTTAACGGTTCGCATATCCTAACTTAATATCCTTACCCTTAGAAATGAAAACTCGATTAGGCAATTTATCTCAATTGGTAATTGATTGTACTATGTAAAGCAATTTTTGCATTCAATTATTTCCGCATATTATATACCGTCGGTTTCTGCAAATTCTGATTGAAGTTGTGCCCATTTGTGCATAGAGTTTTCTTAAATCCCCATCCAGTCCAGTCCAACATTGAGTTGTCACAACGAGGCAATCAAAAACCTCATCAAATTTTTTTTTTTAACATTAATGGGTAAATCGACGAAAAATTGCGTCGTCGAGAAAAACAATTGCAGTCATGCTCATTTGGTCGACATTAAACATGTTTGTGCTATTTCCAGTAAGTGCTACGAATCTTTCTTAACGGAACAATGGATTCATTCTGGCTGTTTTACTACTTGTGTTTGGGAAAATTTGGATAAAAGGTAGATAATTGGACTTGTGTCCCTAAAATGACAAGCATATCGCATCCCTTCCTATTCCCCAACCTCATTGGAGCCTTAAACCTCTTTCAGTGGACTTTCGGGAAAATGTACCATTTTCACTTATCAATTTCTCTCTCATTCCACAAACCAAATTCCCCATTGCGGACACAGTCCATACTAATAAGCTCACTTAAATTCATTCTAAGAATGGAAACAAGTTACCGGAAACTACTCCCGTGGTACTTGGTCTCCAAACTATCCCTCGCATTTATAACCTTGACGAGTGCCCTCCTTTTTGAGGAATTCTTTCGGTGGAGCGGCAACTTCGGATCATCCAACCCTAGTGGTGTTCTTTGCTGCAGCGACATTCCTCCTTTGCATTTTTCACATGGCGTGGACAATATCCCCAGACGAGATCAATTCATTTAATTATATCATGAATACCGGACTAACTGCTCCAGCCTACCGATATCTATCTCCAATAACGAGCTCGAGAAAATACGCGAAAAAGTACAAAAGTAAACGCAATTCCGATACTGCAGGTCTGGTAATGCTTTTCGGTGTAATTGTTGGAATATCAATCACCATTCCCCTTCCAGTTGCGTCAGTGGCCCTTCGTATTGACATAATCAGTGTCCTTCTGCAACGACTGGAGGTATGTCATACGGACAATGGCAACCAATTTGGAATAGTGAGTGTTTGGATTGTGGATGTGATGTCCTTCATGTCCTTGGCTTTTTTTCTCAATGAATTCCTTCGCTGTTTGGGCATCGTCCTTATACTCGACCTTGTTTTATGGGATGGGGATCGAAAGGAGGATGAAACAACTTCTGGAATATGCGGACTTTATCCGGATGACAAATTTAGACAGGGCCGTTTCTAACTCGGAGAACTAGTTTCTTTTGAGGTCCTATCTCGAGTTCCGCAAAAGGATTCTGGTATTGGAGAGAATTTCATCTAGCATTATTACCAACCTGCTAGCCTATGAATTATTCGTCATGAGTTGTACCGCATGCTTTGCTGTACGCTGTTTTGACTTGCTTCCGCGAATAATATTGATAAATAGCGTGACTGTTTTTGCAGCCGGCATAGGAATTATTTTGTTTTCCTGAAGACCCTTGCCAGGTGGTTTAGTGTGGAGCTTGTGGGGAAAGTTCGTGACATGAATGGGAATGGGCGGAGATATTTCTGGTGCTTGTGGAAGGCTCAGAGGTCCCTCCCAATCAAGTGCGGGGAATGGTTCTTTATGACTCATGGGGTGGTTACCAACTACATGAAAGGTTTAATGGATTGTGTGATCAATGATGTGATACTTATTGTTCCATAGGCATATCATCACATGTATGCTCTCATTAAGCGAAGTACAATTCTTGCTACTGATGAATTTCCACATTTTTATCGCAGCGCAACTTTGGTTGGCAATGCAATCGGTAAATAATTTTAGATAGCTATGCCATGTTCAGAATTCATATATGGATATTGTTTCCAAAACAATTGAATTCAACTGCTTTCTAATATATTATCCAATTAGTGATAAGTATATGTATAAGTATAAGTAAGTATAAGTAAGTATAAGCATAAGTATATGACAAGTATATTATAATTAAGTACTGTGAGGTTTTAATTTAATTGTTCGGTTTTAATTTAATTGTTCGGTTTTAATTTAATTGTTCGGTTTTAATTTAATTGTTCGGTTTTAATTTAATTGTTCAAAATCTAGTTTTAAAATAAATTATTTTACGATAAAAGCTCAATAGAAATCCTGTTATTGTGTATTTCCAATAATTTACTTGCAATACCGCTCCTATGGCAAATCTTCTTGGTACATTTCGTAAATATGACAAAATATCTATTACACATTTTTTGATTTCATCAACACAAAGCAGCACCTCAAAAGTAAAAATTAGAGAAATGCAGACAATACAGCATAACCACACACAACCAATTAGCTCAAAAACTGAACCGGAAATGGAGGAGAAACCTTCTTTAATATTCTCCATCCTACTTATGCAAACACCACCTGGGCAAACCCAATATTTTCTCATCGTACGCCTGTAATAATCCGAGAGATAAGCATCGTCCTCATTCTCACCACCTTTCAACGACATCTGATACCGCTTATAATTCGTCCAATTTTCCGCCTCTGCTTGGCTCTTCCCCTTGTAGTTTTCCTCCCACTTACCCCGTAGTCCGGAACAGTCGATAGCAGCCAATATCTGATTTAACAACGGACCCATGAAATTCCAATAAACGCTCCAGTATATAGATCCCTTGAATTCGGAAATGGGAATTCTCTTGGACACCCAGAAGCCACCAAAGATGGGTAACAGGTTGGAATAATAGTCAATCAACTCTGGCGCATCAATCATGGCAAATGTCTCAGGCAGATGGATAAGCGCATCCTTATCAATTTCATCATCGGTGAAGTTATCCGGACGGACCGTGACCGTTCTATTGGTAACCATCGCCAAAATTGAGTCAGTCATTGGGACATTCCGGTAAAGAAAATTAATGGTCGATTTCAGACGGTTGTTTTCGGACAAGATTTTAACTTTTAAGCAGGAGTGCGTCGGTTGATTAAGTGCAGTGCAACGGGTCATCGTCCCAACCATGATGCTACTATTGACAAGGCCGTCCAACGTTTCCGGAACCTTGGGTTGCCGTACGTATGTCAATTTAGAAAATACTTCCCCTTTGTACATCTGCGAAACTATTAACGCGATTAGACACCAGAGGCCAAACAGGAATGGCCTTTGATTCCTGATCAATTTGATGGATGCTGCTTGGTCAATCAACAGGTTCCATATTCCTCTGCATATCCTCAGTTGGGTTCCAAACAGTATACGAAGATCCCATACATTTTGTCTTGGCGGTATTGCACTCATCGCGAATATTGCGCCCAGGGAGAAACTGGAAATCAGAAGGAGAGCCCATGTCCCCAAACTCAGCGGCTTTAAAATCCCGCTGACTTGGGCCCCAACTCTGTAAGAGATGGGATGCTGCTTAATCACCACATACTCGTATAAGCTTTCAATTATCCCATGTGGACTAGTTTGAGCTCGATAAATATTATTTGGATGGAGCAGAGCCATTGGCTGTATAGCTCCTTGAAGGCTAGAACGCATAGATGGTGAATTCCAGTTAAATTGATCATGACGTTTAAGCGTTGCATTCAAGTCATGTCTTAGTATTTCTAAGGAGCAACGATACACCTCAATTCCGGTGACCAAATTGCATTTTTCGATTCTGTCGGGCTTTATGATGGAGTCTTGGTAGACAAGGTAGCCCATTTGTAAGTTTCTTTGTGTGGAACGCCATTTCCTAATTACCCCTGCCACGGTGATGATATCATGAAGGTCCTTATGTGTTCCTCGAGATTGAATAGGAAGGAAAACCAATTCCTCCTCAGAACTTATGCAAGGGATGCAATTGGGGAATACTTGATGGAAATCCAGTATTGTGAGAATTACCACTGGGTAAAACTGTAGGGGCGGGAATTCATAGATGTTGGTCAATCTGTCATTCCGAAAGTTTCCGTCTGCGCATGAGGATGACTGTTTGAGAATCCAGATGAAGTTGGCGTGAACATTTTCCTTGTTGGATTCCCGCAGAATTTGGTTCCTGGAGTGGCGTTCCTCAACAAGGTTCACCTGGCACTGGGTGAATTTCCGTCGACATTTGGATAAAGCGGCCTCATTTCCTGTGATGCTCATGTTAATTCCTCTTGCAATGACTTGATAGGCCAGAATATTAGCTTGCAATTTTCCCCTGGTCATATCCAGCATGATTGTGGGATCTTTCATGCTTAGGTTTTCCTCTGGTATCAAGCTAGATGAATTAGGAATGTTTTAATTTTTTTGCAGGATTTTTAGTTTCTTGACTAACAATCTTGCAATATAATACAATACAGACTTACGTGCTGCGGTAATTGTCGTAATCCTCGATTCCAGTGTAGTCAATGTAGGTAAACGCGCAGTGAGAATTGTCAAATATTTCCACCAATTCCATAAAGTTGATGGCCGAGGAAATATGAAAACAACCAAATGAAAATGACAGCAAAATTGAAAGGAAATTCATGATGACAAAATGCATCCTGATTCTGAATAGGGTATACCTGGCTGGATATAAATCTTGCTTCTAAATAAAGTAGAGTCTGACAAACGACTAATATAATCGCATTGGTGCGTATAAATGCCAAAATAAGATGATCATAATTTTTTTTGGTATTACCAAACTTTAATTCCAATTCACATAGGGCTGATGAAGTGTCCAGCATGTCTTACAAAACTCATTGTTACATGAGTGCAGCATCTTATAACCACTCATAAATTTATATAATGAACCTCGCCAGTATTGGTAATTTATATCAATCTATCAATCATCTTTTCATGTAGTCCATCCTTCACGTCAGATTCAAGTTTTCGTTACTGGTCGTAAAAGAGAACATTTGAATATGTATGTAATTATCTTTTGCATAATGTCGCTACGTGAGTGAGTTGAAGTTAAGTTGCTTTCAATCTATGAAATCTATGAAAGAGATGTACAGAATTTGAGAATTAATAAAGTGAAGTAACTAGCAAATAAAATTACGTACGAATGATTGAAATGATTCAACTTGATATGGCGTTGCTGCATACCTTATGTCCTGTCGTTTCTCTTTAGTTTTAGCCAACCGAGGTAAACTTCTAAATACAAGTTGATATTTCCGCATTTCCCATAGCTTACTAGTGCATTATCCAATTAACGATGACAAGTAAGATTTTTGACATGGCTTCTAAACTTTAAAAAAATTCATAATTGCTTACTTGAGTTGCATTCAATGACACAAAATAACTATCGAAGCTACCGTCATTTAATATCTGGCAGTTTTCCATCGTACTCTACTTTTCCCTTGTGCATAGATAAGTTCATCCGCAAAAAAATAAGTTGATCATCAACATCAACTAACGTTTTTGAGATTTGAGATAACGCATGACTGCCCATAATTAACCTGTTAGCGTTCGGCGCATTCCATAAATTCCTTTGTAAAGAAAAAAAAATTCAAATATGTATTTTTAATTAACGGGGATAGAGAAATCCGGACAACATTTGAATTTCAATAAATTCACTTTTCAGGACTTGAAGAATAATGAATTTGAGCACTACGTAATCAACTCTAGAAATGAAAACTCATTTCTTTTATTGAGCAATTTATCTGAATTGATGGTAAGGGAATTTGATGATTAATTGTGATTGAGGTAAGGCAATTTTTGCATTTAATTGTTTCCTCAAATTATATACCTTCAATTTCAGCTGAATCTAATTGAAGTTCTGTCATTTTTGTCTTGTCCATCTAGTCCAATAATAAATTAACCCAGCGAGGAGGCAATCAAACAAACGTAGCATGAAATAAGAATCGGATTTTACTTTAATGGATAAATCGAAGAAAAATTGCGTCATCCAGAAAAACAATTGCAGTCATGCTCATTTGGTCGATAATTATTCCGGTGCTTTGACTACTTGTTTTTTTTTAGAAAATGTAAGTAAAAGCATAGCCTACTCTATTACACAAGGCCTGCCCAATAGCTTAGTTCAGCCGACCAGCCGGGCAGCACCTACCACCCCAACACGCTATGGCAAAAGTGGCAGCACCCAACACGACACAATAGTCCGTAAATGGTAGTTCACGTGGTCGCCGTTTCCCATGTAAAAAAGTGCTATTGGGCAGGCCTTGTGTAATAGAGTAGGCTATGGTAAAAGGTACAGAGTTGATTTCAGAGTTGTGACCCTAAAATGGCATTCATATCGCATCCCTTCCTAACCCCCAACCTGATTCGAGCCATAAACCTCTTCCAGCGGACCTTCGGGAGAATGTACCCTTTTCGATTAGCAATTTCTCTCTCATACCACAAACTAAACTCTTCGTTGCAGACGCAGACACAGTCCACACCAAAAAACTCACCCAAAATTATTCTATCATTGGAAACAAGTCACCGGAAACTACTCCCATGTTACTTGTTCTCCAAACTGGCCTTCACATTTATAACCCTGACCGCTGGCCTCCTTGCTGATGAATTCTTTCGGGCGGAACAACAACTTCAGATCATTCAGACAACAACTTTAGTACTCTTCTTTGTTGCTGCAGCATTTCTACTCTGCTTTTTCCACATGGCGTGGACAATATCGCCAGTGGAGATCAATTCATTTAATTACATCATGAATACCGGGTTAACTTTCCCAGCCTACCGATATCTATCCCCAACTACGAGCTCCAGGAAATATGCAAAAAAGTATGCTAAAAGCAATTCGGATATTGCAGGGCTGATAATGCTTTCTGGCATAATCGTGGGAATATCTTTAACCATTCCGCTTCCAATTGCCTCAGTAGCCCTTCGTATTGATCCAATCAGTGTCCTTCTGCAACGATTGGATGTATGTCAGCATAACAATGACAATCAATTTGGAATAATCAGTGCTTGGATTTCGAATGGGCTGTCCTTCATGTTCTCGGCGTGTTTCATCGTCGAATTTCTTCGCTGCCTCGCCATCGTCGTTGTACTCGTCTTGTTTTTTGGGATGGGGATTGAGAGGAGAATGAAGCTCCTTCTGGAATACGCGGACTTTGCCGGGATGAAAAATTTAAGCAAGGGTCTAACTAATCCCGAGAACCAATTTCTTTTAAGGTCATATCTGGATTTTTGTAAAAGGGTTCTGGTCTTAGAAAGCATCTCATCTAGAATTATTACTAACCTACTTGCCTACACCTTATTCATAATC
>JAQIXQ010001954.1:0-12194 GCA_034700485.1 Pseudosinella alba | reverse complement strand
CCCCCTTGTCCTGTCCAAAGCGTATATAATTAGGGGATATGACAGGAGTTGTCATTCCGGCTTCCAATTGCAATAATCATGTCCGGCAAGATGGGCTAAGTAAATTTATGCAAAAAAGAATCAAGATGACTTTATATAAATGTTTATGATGTCCTCTCCATTTTGTAATCGGACGGGATCAATCATTTTAGTCATAGTTCATATTGTCAGTGAATATGGATATGATAGGACGCTAGAAATTAGCAGCGTGACCTTCTTCGTGTACGACGATACTTGCACGCTAATAAAGACTCAGTCGATGAGTCGTTTTTTGGGCCGGTTTGTACCTATTTGCTAAGTGGTTGTAGGATGGAATGGATGCGGAGGGCTTTAAGTTTTGATTCCATATTTAGAAAATTGATCTTGCCGACCAAATGTGTGTGGTATGTAAAATAGTTAATAAATGTATTGCTTTTAAACGAGACATATGAAATGAACAAGTCCAATCCAACTCATCCAACCAATGACCAACTAGCAAAAAAAAAACTTTGCCCATCTTCGGAAGTTGGATCGGTATCCATTCCACATCATCTCATCGTAAATGTGTCTATTTATATCAATCAGGCAAAGAGGAAAAGGGGAACTTTATGGTCTTGGTCGGTTGGACGAGTAGTTCGATGTAGACAAGGTCGACATGATGATGATATGCAGTGCAGCAAAAATGCAACCCTTTTTAATGCCTAATAATATGATAATGATAATGTATGTCCTTTATACATTTTTTCTCTTCGTATTTATTATTATTATTATTAAGCGTTTCATAAGAAGAACATGAACAATGCAATGATACGATGATGATGGGCATATGCATATAATTTAACACCCAATCTGTATCATATCATCTTCATCTCTGGTTGTAATTTATATCTTTGTGATTCTGATTTCGATCAAGGGAGATTTGTTTATTTAACTGTGTACATTTATATTTGATGATTGGTGATGGTGGTGATAGGATGGGCGGCGAGGGGCTATTTTAACGGATGGACGGAAGTCGATAGTCACAATCAATAAAATAGCATCATCCCATCCTATCTCCTACTACTTATCAGTCTTAATCTTAACGATTTGATTTAACCATCATCTCAGTCAGTTTTTTTATCACCCCTCCTCAAAGGAAAGAGATTGGGCACGATCATGATATGATGCATATTAATAAGTTTGAAGGTCAATGCTTTTTCCGTATTGGATTAAGTAGGTACTTAAGCTATATGTAAATTCCTTTAGAGATTTGGATTTCATTTTCATTAAGGAAAAATGTCTGAGCTCCGGGTAGCCGGGCTAATGTTGCTAATATAAAATGGCGGATGGCTCTGGTAATGGTATCATGTGGCGATGGAGTGATCCTTTGTTCAGTTCATGCTGGACCTAATTAGGTAATATTCTTGTTGTTATTGTGAATGTTTGTGATTGTGATCGATACATGAGAGCTCTTCAAAGGAAAAATATCTCAGCTCGGCAGATGTCAAGTCGGGTTGTTTTGTTGTTTTTTTAAAGGAATTTTGTTGATGAGCTACTCGTGTAAGCTATTTATAGTTGGGCCTGTCTGGGGTTAGCCTGTAGTGAAACCATCATATTTATAATTTCTTTGAATAAATAAGCCATTATTACGATGTGCATTTTTTAATCTGTATCGTGTATCACTCGTATTAGTAGTTAGAAACAATAACAAATGCAGGCGGATGAAATGAAAATAAATGGGCACACGGAAAGTTTTTGATGACAAATATTTACAAAAAAGGGCCGTTCTCTGTAGTTATAATGTTTAGTCCCATGTGTGGGTGTAGGCGTCCTTTCAGTTCATGATTGAAAAGCGATTTATTTTCGATTTGATTTAAAGACAATGATTAAACGAGAGAAGGAGAGAAAAAATCCGGTCTTTTTCAAATATTATTATTAGATATCTCCTCGTTGACGTCATTCCACCGACCAGGCTCAGACCAAGCAGCGTTATCTTTTGTTCCAAAATGATAATTTTGTATAATGGACATGATCATTATCATTTCCTCATTTCAGTCTAATTCTCTCTGCGATTTTTTTTCTCGCGAATTCACAATAAGTCCGAAAAATATCCTGTTATGTTATGATGATGATGACGAGGATGCATTATGATGGGTTTCTATTTTCTATTGCATTTACTTATCTATCTCGAATACATTGGAATTGACAAGTTGATAAATGGCGCTATCATCCTCTCTTTTGTCAGTTATTTATGCCAGACAAAAAGCCAAAACATTTCGCCAGCACCAGCTACATAGCAATATCCATTCAGCAAACTTCACTCTCTCATCCCGGCTCATTCATCCTGACCACTCATATCCTTTTGACTGAATGCATAGCCCGATTGGGTCTACACAAGAACCGTTTCCTGATAGCGTGGGTTGATAGCTGGAGAAAAATTGACCGTTGACATTTTACAGCCAATAAAAATATGTCAACGGTCAATTTTTCTCCAGCAAGCACCCCACGCTATCAGGAAACGGTTCTTGTGTAGACCCAATCGGACTATGCATTCAGTCAAAAGAATATGTGTGATCCTGACACGAGCTCTTTGTTTGCAATTTTTTTTTACTTCATCAACTTCATATCGTAAGCGTATACCTAAAGAGATGTAAGTATGTTCACGTGTATCTACTTTAATATGCGCTGATTTTTCGTACTGTTTGATTCATTGTATGTGATAATGATGGTGACTTAAGATAATGGGGTGTTATTGAATGGGTGTTATTAATAGCACGTGGAATGAGAAGTCAATGAATGGGGATAAAAAAAAGGATTTGATTATATTACTGTATAAGTATTATGCACTGTTTGTATTAAGTAAATAAATAAGTAGGCACATTAGGGATATATATTTTTTCGATCAAATCAAATCAAACACGGTTATGTTTTTATTATTATTATTGCACTATTGTCCTGTCTCTCTGATTTGATTACGAAGGTTATTGGATTCTTGTACATATAAGTATTAATGTAGTCATATTGGCCAGTCAGTCGTTGGTTGGTAGTCACCCACCATGGGCAGAGAAGAACGGGAGAAAAGTCAAAGAAAGACATAAGTAGTGTTGGTATTTGGCTTGACATTGTTGTTTGTTTGCCGTTCCTTGTTGACTTGATATGATGTTTTGCAAAAAAAAATGGACGGACATGCATGCATCACCCTCTTATATGGCATCAACAATAAGAATGCAACATATTTACCTGTGATTGTGAGCATATCTTTTCTGGTAATTGATGGGGATAGTTTGTGGTGGTGATTTTTTATTCTCAGAGCCGACCTGAGTGAGTGAGCTACTACTTGCTGTAGCTGGTCTAAAGTCAAGAGCAAGAGCTCCTTTTGGATTTTGGAATATAAAGTGTCAGGAAGCTCTGCGAGTAGAATGTCAATGACAATAAACCCTTAACAAGAGTGAAGGAGTTTGGTCTTTGGAGAGAGAGAGAGGAGTGCAATAAGCAGTTAATGAAGAAGATGAAGGAGTAAGAAAAAGGATTATAGTTATATTCGTCTGTGTCTTTGTATTGAATCGATAATATTGTAATGATCTGTTGACAAAATAGTAGCGTACAATGTCATGTCATGAACTTGGCTACTTTTTAGTCTCTCACCTTTACCTTGTCTCATTGTTGTGAGGGAAAAAGTAAAAAAAATTGAGGATAATAATGAAGCTATATGGTATGCAAATGAGAGAGAGAAGGAACTTTATTAGGGGAATTGTTATGAAATAGGTAGTCTGCTTTTGTAATCCGTGTGGAGTGGATTGGATTGGATCGGATTTAATTTTTAGAGTTGTGTGGTTTGGTTTTTGGCTTTGCTGAATGAAAAGCCTCTTTCGTCTCAACCACATCGTCAGAAGTGAGTATAACAAAGTCAATCGTCTTGTGTCTACGTATTTACTACTCAAGTCAAGTCTCAAGGGAAGAAATTTTTTGTAGCAAATTCCATTCCAATGCTGTTAACTGACTTTCCATCATCTCTTTGTGATGATGTCACTTAATTATAAGTGTATTAGTGACTTAGATTCATTTGGAGTGGTTAGGGAGAGGTGTTGCCTCTGTGTGAATGTGAATTTTAAATAGGAATAGGCGGTCACAAGTTTTGATCTTTTAACGTGTCACACAAGTCTACGTGACAGGGATTGTAAACTAGAGTCATAGTCAAATTCATATCTGGATTGGATTTGGATTGGATTGAAGTGTCTGATAAAAAAAAACGCACTTTTTAATTTATTGAAGCTGATGAGATGAGTGCTCTCATTTTGGAGCTTTTCTCTCCTTTGTTTGCGGATAAAAATATGAGTTATTGATATCGATAGGTATGAATTACTTTACTGCAATTTATCACGGTTTTTTATATTTGAGATGTAGTTTTTGCACAATTTTGATTAAAAGTAGAGATGATGAATCCTGGATGGATTGAGTCGCGCCTTTTGCCCAAATTACTTTGCTAATTTATTTTCGGTGTAGCTAAGTTTATGTATCTGCATTTTAGTAGCTTGTCACTTCACTCTCTCTATCTGTTTGGGATTGAAATTGTTTGCTTAAGTGGATGAGGAATTAGCTATTTTTTGTCATAAATGTCTTTTTATAGTAATGGAGGGGATGAGACGTAATAATATTTTTGCTCGTTAATTGCTTTTATCGCCTATTATTAGCTTGGTCGGGGTTCGCCATTTCTTTGTAGAAAAATGATAATTTTGTTGTGTTTTAATGTGATGGCGCTTCATTGTCATTAGCTAAAAGGAGGCAGGCAAGTAATAACTAAGCCCAATAATATTTTGTCTTTCTTGGCTCCTGCTTTTCTTTAACTAATCGAAACCAGTCAAGTGTTAGTGACTCTCGGCTTGACTGACTGCCGCATTGTTTGGTGCGTGGGCAGGAGGAGTTCGCTTGTAGTGGGACCACTTCTTTCGCAATGCAAAATCCAAGAAATGTTGTTATTAGTTTGAATACGTTCTAAAAGCCCCCTTTTCTACTGGTTCATGTTAACAGAGGAGTGAGTATTCCCAGGCCCAGGTGCTACTTACTACGAAATCAGCGTAATCGGACTTCTTGCAAACTGTTCATCATCTTGGGAGAAGGACGGGGACGGTGCTTTATCAACCCTCTGTGGATATTATAGGAAGAGAAGAAGGGGCTGAGAGAGTCAAGCCAGTACCTAATCTCATAGATCGAATCTTTGTCTCAGTCTCGTCACCCTTGTCAAGAACCTGTGATCATTTCGTACCTGTCGTACTCAGCTACCTACACACGGCCGAGTCAAAAGCAAATTAAAAAGCTGTAAAAAAAAGGAGTAGATTGTTTTTCACTCTTTTGTTTTGCAATTGCAAGTTGAACACATCAGATTGGAGCGAATGGAGTTACCATTCTCTAAGTATTTGAGTCATCCCATATTATATTCTTGGTAACTGTTCCGTCTCAGCCCTACCTGCCGCCCGGCCCTGAAGCCCTTGGTTCCACTAACTATTACATTAGAGACGACTTCATAGGAGCAGCAAGCCCAGCCAGTCCACTTAATGACCATCATGGGGGTTTTAACTATTTATGAGTAAGGCACTAATTATATCAGCCGAAGACAAAGAAAACGTTTATTGAATTGAGTTGAGTGTGGTTTTTAACAGATCATTAGACTTAAGTGGGTTCGATGACTAATAGATGGAGGGAGATGAATAGAGTTCTTCTGAATAGATTTAATCATTTTTCATACGACAAAGAGGTTTAAGTTTCATATACCGGTTTTGTGTAGGCATGTGAAAAACGTAAAGATTGAAATCGAGACTTTGGCCATTTGGAATGTCTTGAAGAAATCACGAGATCAAATATCTCACCCGGTTCAGTTATGAATGTAAATAGAAAGTGTCATTGGAAGTTCCAGCTAGTTATCACATCATTCTAAGCCAGTTATATTCAATTCAGTCTAAGGAGATAACCAAGCCATGATTTGATTATAATTAGGCAGTTGTTACATTACAAGAGCATTTAGTACAGCAAGTATGCCTATTTGCGTTCCCCGACGACCTCAGCTTGTAATCAGTAATCAAGTTGCTCATATTTTTCTCTTTTGCGAGGAGATAAGTGTTTTTATTAGATTATGCAGAGAGAGAAGAAAATTAATGGCTTGATGAAGTAAATGCCCTTATATGACCTCATTTATGTATGTCCAGAGTAAAGACATATTTATTTGCTCCCAAGAATGTATGTCCAACTATAAATATAAACCAAGCCACTTGAGAAATGAACCATTAGTCAAGTCAACTCAAGACGACTGGTATCCACTGGTACACACTTTTGATAAGCAAGCGTAATTTATCTATTTAGCAGGATGAAAGATGACTTTTAATTACATCGGCCCAGAATGATGAAAAGTGAAGAAATCAAATGAGCAGTGGGCATATAAATAGATATAGGCAGTAGGCACACGAATGGGGATTTTGTAAGTTTTTGAGGTTTGCACACTCGAATAATCTTGAGCAAGTAGAAACATGAGAATATATATGTGGCACTCATTCATATAATTAGATCAACTCATCATGGCTCATAATGAGCCTAATATTTTAATGTGTTGATGTTGTAAACTGGATGTGGACTGGAATGGGGCTTTCAAAGTTTATATTCACATTATTTAGATATGATAACCAAAAGTCGTAAAAGACATGGCATGAGGGAAGCGATATCCGATGAAATGAAAAAGCTACTGTGGAATCAGTGGAGTTTTGGAATGAGTGAGTATTCCTAATCATTTATCTCATGGGCTTGTTGAAGATGTATGGGGTCCAGTCCAGTAAAATCATCATATTATTTTCATAAGTCATGTCTGACAGTACCCTAAAAGTGGAGCATCTTTCCTTTCACACTCACTCTCCTCGGGTCTCGGTGTATTTCCAGTGATGATAACTGGCAAGGAGGGAGGAAGGAGTTTATAGCAGTTAGTAACACTTTCATATACTTGACAGATGTTTAAAAGCTGTCGTTTTTCTTTCCATATTAATGTTATACAACATAAGTAAGTTAAAGTTAGAAATGTAGATATCTCATTGTTTTTGTTTACTGAGGAGACCAAAAAGTCACCGATATGATAAGGATCCACAAAACCAACTCCAAGTCATAAGAGTTGAGGAGGAGACCTCTACATGACTGATATCTTTCCTTGAATAGAAATGGAGTATTTACTTGGGAATGAGATATATCGTAATTCGTAATATTTAAGTCAAGTCATACAAATTACAAGTATCAGCATCATGTTTTTTAACCACTTACCACCACACCACCACCACTGCACTCTTGCACTCCTGTCGCTTTTGTGGTTTTTATTTCTGCTGTCATCATAAGAACATGTAATTATATTGGAACATAAATAGCAAGAAATAAAAAAAATGTGACCGAAGGATGGAGGAGAGGAGAGAACATCTCATAAAAATAAATGTGATATGTACAGTATTACTCTCATTATGAAATTCGTCTTCAATGACACATATGAAAGCAGGATGTGCTAAAACCTCAAGAAGAGTTTTGTCTTGGTTTTGATTTGGTAATAAGTATTATTCTATTGTTGTGATACATATTTCGTTTGGAAATAAGAAAGTGGCATTGGTGGTGTGATTTTCTGTTTAACGGAGTCATTTCGCATGTCCTTTTATTGTCCCACATCCAAAAGATAGTTAAAGTGCAGATGGTGGAAGAATAAATAACAATTTGATTGTCAAGGATCCATAATGGGAATGGGAAGAGCATATCATTTAGGAGAAAAGTGGCCCTCTCTGCTAGTACGGCGACTTGGTGGTGTGGTGGCTGTGATTGATTTGGGAAGCCTTTCCCCATCATGTTTATGGGCCTTTGTAATGTGAAATGTTTCGGGAATTTAAGAATAAGAAGGTGAGAGTGAATTCTAGGAATTAAACGACAGCATAAGTATTATAATAAATGGATTAGTATAAAATGTAGTTTAGAGGTAAAACATAGTAAAACGGATGCATTCATTTGTAATGATGAATTTCGTTATGACAAGAGTAAAAGGTTTTAATGATCGGTATATGATATGATGCTATTACGTTACGTTACGTTGTTGTTGGTTTGAAACTACTCTCTGGTAAGTAAAATGTTTTTGTCCTGTAGTTGAATCTTGTACGCTAATCAATTTTCGAATTAACTTATGTTAGCGACCGGAAGGAGCGCCGTAGAAAGACAAATCGTGAGAGGGAAACCAATTCCCCGTCTGATTCGTCTTCAAGGTCTTCGAATGTAAAAGCTACTAATCATCACAACAACAAGAAAAACATAAGCACGCATACCACGAATAATCGGCGACGGAAGGCATCCTACTCCAGTGAGGTAAGAAGAGCAAAAATTTTATTTTTTCAACATTTTTATAATTTTTATAACAAAACATGATCATATTTTTATATCCATACCATAATGAAATGAAATCATATTCGTCATAGTAGGACTTTGTAGAATGTAGAGTGTATAAAATTGAAATAGAACTCGCGTTGTAGTTTTACTTTTGAAATGAAAAAAAAAATATACCGATAATAGGGCAACGAGCTAGTATGGCATTAAAGGTTTGACTAGCTGACAACCAAAAATAGGGAAAGATGCAAAAAAATAAATAATGAATATAACGAGCAGATTTTATTTTTAAAGAAAAAAACTACATCTAATTGACCTAAGTATTGACTTGATCTAAGTAGCTTTATATGTTACCCTTGAGAAGTCCAGCGAGAAAAAAGTGAAAATTTTCCAATAATATTAAAAGATTAAAAAAGATTTTTGTGAATAAAAATCTGTACATATAAATGCAAGATGCAAAAACTATTTTTTTACAAGTCCCTAAAAACATTGACTTATGTAGATTTGACCTTTGCGAGAGTAATAAATAAACTAATTTATTTGGTATGGCTTGGCTTCGGCTTGCGTCGACGCTCGTTGGATTGATAATTGTATAAACTGAAAGTAATATAATGAGTGTGTCTAAATATGAAGTTTGCAAGTGCATTAGCTAACGATATACCTATAGAATTTATGATTTGTCGATGTCGATTTCATATACAATGTATGCATGAATGTATTGAATAACATTGAACTGTTGTTGACGTAAACATTAGATAGTTTCCAGATTCGTATTTTTACGATATTTTATGGAACACAATGGCATGAGCGTAAAAAAAAATGTGCCGAGTTGGAGTGTGATTTATATGACTTGGAGTTACATAAAAGGCGCACACTGATGACTTTGGAAATTCAGTCATAATAGTCATAAACGTCTATACCTAATGAGCGAGAATATAGACATTTACACATGAAGAAATGGAAATGAAATGAAATCCACTTGGCACCCCATAAAAACGAGCACATTTTCAGAGAGGAGAGAATTGGGTTCTGAATGTTCTGATCTGATCTTTTTGTGCTGGGGCTAACATGCTAGTTTCTTACATTTTTGTTGAGAGCTCTGTGATTATGATGACTTCCATAAAGTTTCATATTCAGTGATTCAGATGTCCTGTCATGTAGTTTTATTTTTATTTTGTGGATTGGCTGTGTTGTCGTCGTTCGGTGGAGAGAGAGAGAAAAAATTGTGTATGAGGGATGGATGTTGATGGACGAAGAGCTAAAGTTACAAGGAGAAGAGAAGAAACAGAATTGGGTTTAGAAAGATATAGAATGTCATATATGCAATATGAAGTTGAAGCTAGTTACACGAAAGAAGTACCAACTTTGGCCAATAAAAGTAAAAATGCCAGAATGCAGGTTTTTCCCTTGTATTTGTATAATTTACAACATGCATAAGTATAGTGAAAGTAGGACTGATATATTGGATCAGGGTTTTTATTGGGAACCGAAGAAATGAAATGAAAAAGTCGGTTAGGGGGGTAAAGCAGGTTAGGTTAGGATTTTTTTAGGATCATTAGAAGATGATGGGGGAGAAAAGAGGAAGAGGGAGGTCTTATGTCTTTGATTATGTAATGAAATGCATGGACCAGATTCCCACTGCTAATGCTATTTTTAAACAAAAATAAAATAGAACTTTTGTTTTGTAATATGATGGATCTCTGGTTTTTGCCAATCATGCTATGTTCCTATGTGTATATGATTGAATATGGAAATTGCAAAAAGGAAGGGGATTTGAATTCGATGTAACTTTTTTTTATGATGATGGGGATGATGACCAGTAGCAGTTGAACGGATTGATGAAGTCTTTCAGTTTTCAAATAATTTAGTTGGATTAGGAGCAGTTTTGTGGGAAGGAAATTAAGTTTTGAGGAATAACACAGATGTCAATTCCAGATTTACAGTTAAAGTTTACTTAATTGTGTTGGATTGGATTTTGGTTCAAGGTTTATTCCTTTTATTGGAGATCAAATCGTAAAGAGATGGATTCCGAGTTTTTATCGTGAAGTTTGAAAGTTTTCCTTTGGCCTAGTGATCTTATGATAAATGGTTGCATATCTCTCGATATCGATGTTTTATGATTTGTGTCATCACTAACTCTCAATAGTAATTCGACAATCTTATGAGTTATGAGTGCAGACTCATCATAACTCAAGGAAAGGTAGGGGACGTCATCATAAACTCACTTGTGATGTGATATGTGAGCTGATGTAATGGGGATACAAATTAGGTTTGTTGACATATAACAAGACCCAACGAAATCAGACCCTTTTGCTGTTGCTGCTCTTACTCTGGTATCTGGCCTGGCCCATCTACGTAACTCTGACTTCAAGAGAATTTTTTTTATGATGGCTCCTAAAATCTATTGGCATTTGGCATACATTTTTATATTTCGTTACGACCAAATATTCACATGCATAGTCCATTGAGAATGATTTTATTGGGTGCATATGACATGAGCCAATGTTAGTGAAAGTCGTAAATTTTATTGTCCCCCTTTATGACTTAATATTGTTTCATTGTAATGCCCCATTAGGGACTGTCTGGTCCCATCATGAGATGGGATGGGCGTCATCGTCATCATCGGATTGGAATAGAAAAGAATGAAAGTGGTTATGTATTAATTCGGTTATGACGCTTATATATAAGAACTGTTTTCTGATCTTTGAAACTGATTATGTGCGATATCCAGCTTTTCATGATGGTATGGATTGGACTTGGAGGAGAGTTTGGCATAATATGCCAAATTGTTTTAG
The DNA here is from genome assembly GCA_034700485.1 of Pseudosinella alba. Classification (NCBI taxonomy): domain Eukaryota; kingdom Metazoa; phylum Arthropoda; class Collembola; order Entomobryomorpha; family Entomobryidae; genus Pseudosinella; species Pseudosinella alba. The sequence continues at coordinate 1,020 of JAQIXQ010001954.1, read as the reverse complement.
ATTTAAGATATGCATTTGTTTACATACTTTTTGGGGAGCCTGTTTGTGTTAATAAATCTCTTCGGCTTTTCGAGATTGTTTCTATAAGCTCAGCGTGCATTGACGCTGTGCATCCATCTCCATCTTCCAAAAGTTATTTTGTTATATTTTTTTGTGTACGGAAATGCTTCCTGAAGTCGGTTCGGTATTTGGTTGGGTTATTGCGAATTCTCGCTTTCGTCATCGTGAACTCATTGCGGAGAGGTGAGTTGGGTTGAAGAGCCAAAAAAAAATTGATATTGATACAATCTTGGCCGATTGTTCCTGATTATGATTGGCAGGGAAATTCGGGGAATGCCGGTGAAAGCAGAAACAATAAACTCGTCTGTTAGAAAGTTGACGAGGCATGGACATAATATCGTCTTCAGTTCAGATTGTAATGTAAAAAATATTTAGCACCAAATACCAAATTGCATCGGATTCCATGAGCTGCCATTCATTTTCACTTCTGGTCGGGTTTCCCTCTCCATCTTCATGCTCCCAATTATGCGAAACCAGAGTCACCCTGGCTGGGGCTGCTGATAAATGGAAAAATAGTTCATGTCTAAACTGCATATGATTGGGATGAAATGGAGTGGTTGACACCAAAGAGGAGGAAAAGAAGCTCGAGGCTCAAGTAACGTTTTCGTTAAGGGGTTTGTGGTACAAGGTGCTCTTTTATGGAGCAAGCCAAACCTTTTGAATATATCGGAACCGGGTGACTAAGCAAATATATATTTTTTTGCAGTTGTGACAAGGAAATGAAATAGTTATAATGTAATAGGCTGACGAAATGTTTCTTGTGTAATGACGGGTCCTTATAGTGATGAGACGATATTGCTTGTCAGAATCTACTCCATTTCTAATCCTGATGGATCATGATCGTGAGCAGAGAGATATAGATAGATAGAGTGAAATATTTTCATGTTCCAAAGCACGGATGATTGTGCGTAATAGCTTGTTGCTGTAGTGGTTCTCAAGAATATAAGGTAATCAGGAGAA
>JAQIXQ010001953.1:0-12194 GCA_034700485.1 Pseudosinella alba | reverse complement strand
TCCTCTTTCTAATGACATATATCTCGGGTTGGAACTCCGTTGGAATATGACATAAAAGCCTAATCTAAATCTATCAAATGCTTTTCAAGAAGCTTTAAATCATTCTTAAATATTTTCCTTTTGATTTTCATGATATCCGTCTTTGAGCCAAGTTGCAATGCAAGTTGATGAGATTAATGAAACTGCTACATAATCATTTGAGTTTTTACAGAGTATGAGTTGATTTATTGTATGGCGATCCTAACTCGTGTCGGTTTATCCAGAGTAAAACAATTTTAATGATCTTATTACGAAATTATGTTTTCAGTCAACACTCAAACGTTCTGACCGCACACCCTTGAAACTTGATGGTGTGCACTTTATGAGGATGTGAGTCTTGGCAGTAATTGAATTTAAGCATGCAATTTCCCACCTTCATCCTCGAAAATATAGTCTCATTCCCAATAACAATAACTGCCCAAATGCATATTCACCTACAAAATTATTAACCAAGCGATAGCTATGGTTATTAGGGATTCCAGGGACTCTCTCTGGGTTCAAAAAAGTTGGCATACGAAATCTGGATCCTCTGAATGGGGAAGGAGCGAACCAATTTCCTGTACCACAATGACCTCTTGTAATATGCAGAAGCCGACTTGAGCTGAGACAGTCCGGTCCCAGCCTCGCTGTAAACTTTCGCCCCCAGCCCAAAGGCAACCAAGATGCCCAAACCACAGTTTACTGCGACAATCAATGAGAAAGCCAACACGACAAGTTCCCTTTTAGAGCTGGCTGCAAACGTGCCAGAGGAACCTACTCTTACGGTGGCTTTATTTGCAACAACGAATGGCCTTAATGCTCAAGTACATACAGACAGTAAACGCCACGGAGAGTGCCACTGCCATCACCATTTGTAAGGATTGACGATGCAGATGGTTGTAGAGCCCAATCAGGAGCTGGATTTTCCTGAAGGAAATTGCTCCCAGGTAATGCCCGACCCCGACCACTGATGTCAATTGGCTAAACAAATAATCAAAATCACCTTTAAATCAAAATCCAAGGCTGGACATTTTTACAAGTTTCTCTTATTTGCTTTTCCACTTTTTGATGCATTTTAATTTGTGTCGAATAAAAATAAACACGTTTTACTAAAGGCCTCATGTCTCATGACTTGTTCCTGATTTACCTGACATGTAATCAGACAGCCATGAAGATTGCATACAGGGACGACAAGTAGTCCAGCACTACGGTGACCTCAAGCATCACCAATGAAAAAGCCAAGTTGCTACTTTGAGTGACAACCGTGGAAATCCGTAATAGGATTTTGGGAGCATGTTCAAGTTGTCCGATGCCACCATCAAGGCGTGGAAAATGTTGAATGGGGAAGTTGGAAGGAGGATGGACATGATCGAGATGAAAATGGCAGCCCCGTGAAGGGAGTATTTGTCGAGAGTGCAAAATAGTAGGAGTAGCTGGAGTAATTTGGGTGAAGGTTTACCAGTTGCTGGAGAGTCCGAGGAGGTTGCTGAAATAGTTAAATGCAAAGGATGACAATTTACTATTCCTCTAGTTAAACTTTAATTTGCCATTTTTACCATTGCCAGCATTTTCATTTTCATGTTGGAGGAGACCATTGATGAAAGCGGAAATCAGGACATTGTTCCGATTATGAAAATAATTGCTGAATGCCAAACAGAGCAACATGCAGGCCAGGTAGGCTTGTGCAGCTTGCCATTGTGGAAGGGGCTGTATTCTCTGCAAATAAATTACAAATGAAATCAAGAGAGCAATTGCTATGATATAACCTCCGGAAGTTTTCACTGGCTCAAATTGGTTTTCGATTTCGTTCCAGCGATAAATTTGCAGTTTGAAATATTTGTAATTTCCCCGATTGGAAACGCTGATTAGGGCAGATAAAATATTATGAGATTTCAACATTGTAAAAGTAAAATTATGATTTTTTTTCTTTCGTAAAGTGCAAAATTAAAACAAATTAATATTACGAGCCTCTGAAACTGATGATGAGAAAGTTAAAGTAGGAATGAAGTGGTGCAGCAAGAGATAGGAAAATGCGTGTTTTCTACACAATTTACGTAAGTTTTATATTATTGCTATTAAATCAGCCTCTGGCTAGAAAGGAGGAAACCATTTCGGTGTTAATTTGAGCGGAAACAAATAAATTTGTGTTCTTCGTTCAGCTAACAAACAATGACAAGGAGAAGAGAGAGGACCTAGATGCAATTTTAAGCTGGTGGTTTGTACTTTATCCAAATAAGGGACTGAAACTAGTTCAAAAGTATTCTTTGTAAATTTTCAGCTTTATTTGCACCAAAATGCCTTATACAAGTAAGGATCCACACCTAGACCATGTTACTTAAATTAATAATTAGTATTAGCAATGATTTAATGAACTTTGCTTATTTTAACGATTTTTCCTTCCCCTCAATTTTATACGGAACTTATCATTTTCATAATTTTACAAAAATAAATTATCTATATATAACAGACTAACAGATTTAACAAGAGGATGGAGAACAAGACCAGCATACTTAATTTAACTATAATATCTATATAGAGAATTATAATTAAAAGACACAGAAAATGCGGAAGGAAGGAGTTACATCAAACATTACTGAAACATCATAATGGTATGTCTATGGTATTGTATTATTAAATATCTATAATATTCTATAATTATACATTAAGTATCGATTTTGGATTACATATTTAATATTTTACAGCTAAAACTATTTCTTAATTTCATTTGATAAAGGATCATCCTTAGGCACATTAATAATTATAGGATCAGGCATATACCCAGTCAGTTTCCTAACTAGCGAATAATAATAGTTATTATCGGATTCTGGATTTCTAGCACTAACTGTTTCTGACATACGGAGATCAGCAGAGTTAGCTTCAGCTCCGTCATTATTATCATGATTGTCATAGAATGAAAGGCCCCTTGAACTGTCCGTAGGAATGGATGATGACATGTCGAAATCAAACTGATTGGTCTTGTCATTATTATTATTCTTCTTCACGGCAAATGAGAATGTTTTGAAGTCGTTGCTGACATTATCCTCCATGTTCATATTTTGCTGCCCACTGCTCGAAGGTGCTTGCAGATATTCATTTATCATGTCATCATTTCCGCTTTTACTGCTTTCTTCTGCAAATTCAGTATCAACGTTTGACATGATATTGTCATAATATTCCATTGGAGGGATAACTTCATTTTCATCTTCAGCATTCGATGCTTGGCGTGGGTAGCCATAATCTTCCGGAAGATGGTCGAAGAGGGACGTTACCGCAGGCTGCTTCACTTTGTTGTAGGAATATTTGGATTCGGATTCCGACATCGAGTCCGGGTTATATTTCGAAAAGTAGTAGTCGTACTTGAAAGGCTTTTGTGGTTTTGACTTTGGCTCTTCCTTGTAGATTGGTTTCCAGGATTCGGCAGAATATTTAAAGTCCTTCCCATATTTCTTCGATTTTTGGGAAGGTGAAAAAGTTGCCATACTTTGGTAAGAAACTGGGGTGGATTGGGCTGGATAGGAAATTGATGCCGATGGGCCAGGAGGATAGGAAGATTGTTGAGAGCTGGGAACAGGGACGGTAATTACAGGGCCTCGGGAGGGCTGCGGTCTTGAGCCCATTGGGGCAATTTGAACATTGACAATTAAAGGCAATGGTGGAGTAGCCACGTTGGAAGGTTGTTGTTGCTGATGGTGTTGGGGTTGTTGAGCCACTATAGAAATTTTATGTGGGGGTGGAGGAGAATAGGAAGAATATGAGCTGGAGGATGGCGGATTTTGAGGTAAGGACGGGGAGGAATAAGATATCTGATTGTTCATCATTGTCGAAGATGATTGTTGTTGTTGTTGGGGCAATTTCATCATTGAAGGCATTTGATTACTGGAGCTTGGCAATGGTTGCTGTTGCTGATGTTGACTATGGGATGGGTTGTTATTGTTGTAATTGTGAACCTGATTATTAGATGACTCGGGGAACCACCGGAGGTTTCTCCCTTGTCTAGTCCCGCCCCCTCCATTATTAGGGAGACCCCGACCAAATCGGACATACCTTGTATTCGTGGCTAAGATGGTTCCCATCTCGTTTGGATTCACTCCCCGGGAACCCATGAGCATGGAGAGAAGGTCAGACTTGTCAAACTTTGGGGGAGCTATGATGGTAGCGGGCACCTTCAGGTTTGCATTCATGGATGGGGGAGGCATCCGGGATTTGCCGTTGCCCATGTGGCTGGCGTAGTGCTTCCTGGTTCCTCCAAGTTGAGACATTCTGCAAAATAAGACAACATTTTTTAAATAATGCTCAGATCAATTTATAAAAACTAGGTTATTACTTAAAATTAAATTTAAAGTTTACCTCTGATTTCCGGCGAACATTTGATACATTGATGGTTGTTGTTGTGACTGGGGCAGGATTTTAGAGCTGGTTGTTGTTGCTGCTGCTGTAAATCCGTACTCCTTTTGCTCCTCAGCTTCATCAAGTTGGGTGTACCAGGAGTGGAAAGCAGACAAGGTTGAGTGCCTAAACCAACCAAATATATTTTTCATAATTGGGCTCACTTTTATTTTTTTAAATCAGAATATGTTAACTCTTTTTTACCTTGTCTTCGATTTGCAATAGCTGCTGTCGGAACACTTGATCGCTGCCTCCCCCACTGAGCCTGGGTAACCCTCCTATTTGTTGGATGATGTCCCCCGAAATTCCATGCACTCCTTGCCCTATCCAACTCCATCATGGCTTGAGGATTTTGGGGTTGAGGATTGTCTCCGAAAATCGGAGAAATCATTACGAAACATAGAAATAACTAAACAAACAAATAAAAAATAAAAATCAATATATTAATTTCCCCCAAAAAATGCGGAAATAGTAAACACGCCATATCCATATCAAACAAATCACATTCACCAAATTCCATCCACTTAAAAATAGCCTATGCATATTAGAAACTTTTCTTACTTTTTCTTACTTTGAGATCCATTGTTAGATCACAGGTAAAATAAACTGGTCACTTGCTCGGTTGCTCGTCCAAGTGGGAACTGAATCGGAAAACTAGGTCTTGGCCTGGAGTAACCCATATTCAACTCAATAAGCAGGCCCTTACCCATTCCTGACCAAGTTGTACCATTAAATTATATTATGTGGGATTCTTGTGGATATGTAGTTTGGCTTGTCTTGAGGTATGAATATAAAGCTACCTAGCCGTATCTCCTTTCAGCAGACCTCAACATTCACATTCTATAAATTACTATGAAGGGCCCTTCAAATAATAACCTTTTAATTTACCTAGATCCTTTAAGTACTCCTTCTCCTCTGAGAAGGGAAGCAGTACGAAATTGCTTCCCATGCTACATTTTAGCCGTGTCCGTCCCTTTTACAAATATGGACTCCTGTTTAAGGGCTTTAGGGTCTCATCTTCGTCTCATCTCATCTCACGTGCATAACAATGACTTTTTTTGGGGACTGGTCACTCCAGCCACATTAGTTTCAAAATATTAGCCGGTTTGACTTGAGGGAACTTATGCAGGGGGTATACTTCTCGCACCTTCACACTCACACTATTTGGACATGTGAAGGACGGAAGGATCCTACTAACCTTGTGATCTGATTTTGATTTTAATGTATGACATGACATTTACTTTTGGTTTCTTCTCATCGTCAGAGTTGAATACAACTTTGTGGCTGCTAGATAGACAGTATTCAATCCAAAAAATTGATATTACCAATATCCATTATCTCATTGAGGAAAACAAGCCACCCAAACAAATAGACGTGCTAAGTTCCGCATTTTTTGGGAATTTGGGAATGGAATGGGTAAATACAGAGGATGGGAACATTTTGAACCTGGTTTTGGTTTGAGCAATTTTATGGAGATTGATTTGGAGCATTTACCTGATTATATTCTTGTATTTATTTAGTTTAGTACAACTTGTTATCGTTATCAGTTATCATTATTGCAAGTAAGTAATACGAGATAAAAATATAGTGTGGGACCGGCAGACATAAGTAATTTAACTTACTCCGGAACTGGAATTTTATTGCATGTTTTGAGAAGAGATAATTTTCGAGTAATAAAATGCTCGTTCACCTTTTCAAAGGAGAACATTATTTTAACTTATGGCTTGGCTTCCAATATTTGTTCTTCCTGTCAGATCATATCCTGTATCATGTTTCTTTACCTTGTCCAACATAAAATTCTAAATTAAGGGATATAGATCAAGATATATGATCCGATCCGATCTTATGTTATGGGAATGGACAGCGTAATCCTTTTCCATCATCCTTTCATCTTCATCCACTAAATCCTTGTCACTTTAAGAGTCATCCAATGTTATTGTTTAGCAATGGCATGATATATAGATTTTTTCTCAGCGATTCAGTTCAGTCCAGACCCTATATATAACAGGGTTAGCACCCCGCCAGACACTTGTGGTCCCTTCAAGTAAACAAAACAAAAAAAAACTGGTTTGGTTTCTGGAGTTGATTGTTCCCATTGTCACCAGCCAACTTCTTCTGTAGATAAATGGGTAAGTTTCCCATGTAGTGTTAGAAGCTTTCATCCAATTCATCTAAACCTGACAGAATGAAATTGACCAGTTCGGCTTCCTGTTTCTCATGCCCAGTCAAAATCTTCAAGATCATCATCATTTGGTAGTCATCATCATCCTCCAAATATAGATGGGACAGCCAAGTTCCATATTTGTGAACATTAATGTTTTCAACATCTTACATCCATCCCATCATCTAAATCAAATGACGGAAGAAGAAAAACTGGGCAAAAAAAAGGTGGAATATGAAATGGTGTACATCATCCTCATATCCTGATACTGATACTCATCTCAAATCATCATCGGATCGGTATATAATTCTAGATCAAAGGGAAGCGGTCCTTTGGGCTCTTCTAAATGAGTTGAGTTGATTCCATTTTTGGTGACGTTGATGATAAATATAGGCAGGTAAAGGATGCATGAGCATTATGAATTATGAATTATGATGATATTGATGATTGATGAAAGATCATTCGAAAAAAAAAATACATCTTCAAGCCATTAAACACCTGAACCCGAAACACTTCTCCCTGTCATTGATTGTCTCAACAGCATCCACTAATGCATATCTGAGACAGAGGCAGTGACATGCATTGTTGCCTCCACTTCTTCTTGAAAGGTTGAATTTTGAATTGGATGTAAGATGAAATGAAAGAGAAATATACAAATAAAATATCATTATCAATTATCACAATTGATGTCCATCTAGGAGCTAATCCAATCCCAATCCACATTCATATTTTTCTCCTCTGCAATGGAAATTTATGAAGAAGACTTGAAGGAGATGAATTGAATTTTATTGTGTAAAATGCCTACATAATAAGTCGATTAACTCGTACAATGCTTTTTGGGTTTTTAGGCACAATGGGGGAAAATGAAATCCGGTACTATTAAAGGGTAAATGGGCTGTGAAGGTAAATGCATTCAGGACAATTAACTTGGGATAATGGGAAGTCCACCAGTTGGAAAATCTTTTTCATTGTTGCAAAACTCGCCAAATTTAAAGTAGGTGGGTAGAGGGAAAAGGTTGAAAAATATACTTATTTTTAATAAATCATAAAAATGGAATAAAAGCAAAATAGCGTCTTCTTTAACAATGGATCATTGCCAATGTGCAATGATCAATGTACAAGTGAGTAAACTTTAAAAGAGAATGACGATGCACAAATTAAATCAATCTATGACCAAATTAATGGTACAGTGTATGCATTCGAGGATGAATGAATGAACTTAACTTACAAAGGCATTGTCCATTTTGGTCGGAGCGAAAATATGCATACCATAAACATGCTCGCATTTTAAAACCGACCAAGTGGCCACAATGATAATGGAATGGTCAATTAGCTTTTACCTCCGGATCCAGGGACCACTCAGGAAGTCAGGTTCCTTTCATCAGGGAAAGGATTGTCTCTTCGATTAATCCATTATGTGGTGAAGGATGAAAGTAAAAGTGAGTCTATCATGTGTATAATGTCTCATTGTTGAATTCTCCCCCGAAGCCACTAATGAGCGTTTAATTTTCTAGGATGGAAGGCACCAACGTGGGAAAATGTGAGATGTACTTGGGAAATACGTGACAATGACTATGACTTGTTCATTAAATGTGACTCCTCCGGTTGTCTAGGTCAGTGTAAATATATCATACAATAGGCAGGCATATTTGTATTAATAGGTTTGTGCATTGTTGGTGAAGAATTGTACACAATTCGAATTATCTCGGTTGAACACTTCCGAATGGGCATAATGAAACTTGGGGAAAACTTTGTTCGGAGGAGATTGATCAAACTTAAATCAACAAAGTACCCATTATTCGAAACGATTAGTGTGTAAGGGAAATTGTTAAGCGCAAATATTGCAAACAATTCGGATTTGATCCAGAGTTTCAAAATTATGATAATATCAAAATTTGCGTCATATCTCTTTTTAGACATTCATATATTAATCAAGAGTTACCACCATCTCCTGCACGGCACTTCACGGTCGGCGTTTTCGAGGGTGGATTTAAAATGTTTGACCATTTTCATGCAATGACATTTTCATGTATTGTCAATTTCATACACGGGAAATCCCATGCATGGCCATTTTCATGCATAGGACAATTTCATGTTTGACCATTTTCATACTATGAAAAAAAATTAATGTTGTGGAGCAAAAAATGTAACAATTACACGAAACATCGTTATATTTGTAAATATATCTTAAATTACGCATTCGTTTTGCCAATCTTAATTAGGATACATTTTAATTGTACTAATGGGACCCCAATGTTGGTCATAATGGCTTTATTTTTGTTACTTGTTCTAGTTATGATTCGATTTATGTGATTTCAAGCCAAATATTGCATTTTGAACATTTTATAATGCATTTCGCCCTATTGCATGAAAATGGTCAAACATGAAATTATTCTATGCATGAAAATGACCATGCATGAAATTTCCCTTGTATGAAATTGACAATACATAAAAATGTCATTGCATGAAAATGGTCAAACATTTTAAATCCACCCTCGAAAACGCCGACCGTGAAATGCCGTGCAGGAGATGGGGAGCTACGATTAATCAAAGCTTTTATCATTTTCCCGCTTCAGCTTTTATCTCTTAGATTGGTTCATCCTTCACATTGTAGCTCCAGTTCCTTGTTTACATCTTCTGTCCTCCAAAGAACGACGTGGCCATATTTATGCCACAACCTGAAAATCAGTTTGTTTTGCACATTCGATTCCACCCACCCCTTAAGCGGCATCACCATCCTAAACTATCTTTAGCCTTATCTCAGAATCCCAAAAGTACTTAGGAACTGCCAGAAAGAATTTACTTTTCGATTTCGGTTCATCCAACATTAACTTGACAAGGCACATGGGACATGGATCCGAAGCGTATAATGGCGGCGGATGTCACTCCAATCTAAAAAGTTGGAGGAACATAAGCATAGTAACCCAGTCCAATCCACTAGTCCAAATTAGAGGAGACAAGCTTTACCCTGTAAAATTCCATTCATTCCCCCAGAAAAGGGTAAAGTTAAGGCATCACTTCCACTTTCAGTCAGGAGTAAATAAACAATATGATGGGTACTTGGAGGAGAACTGTCATGTCATCCTACCCCACATTCCAAACTACTCGCTTTGCATACTTTATCTAGGTCCCTTGAGGGCTCTTTATCAGAAAGAATGTGACCCTTTAAACCAACAACAATGATATTTGCTGAATTATTTTTGCCTTGCCTGGCTATTATTCTTTAATGCCGATCGACTTTGCAAGCTCAAGCTAATAAACGAGCAAAATACGATTATCATTATCGTATTAATAACTTGTTTACAATGTCTTGTTTTTGACTCTGTCTAGACATGTTATACGCATTTGTAGCAAACAGTTACTGTTCAAATCTCATCTATTTAATTATTGGTAAGATATGATTTTAAATAGTTTAGTCCTCCGTTTTTTTAGATCAATTGTCCCCAGAGGAATATTTTATTACATATATTCAAATGAGATTATATTGGAGGTGGCGGTTGCGGTAGAACAAGTAGCCCAAAATCCTTAAATATCAGAAGGGTAAAGAGTAAACATTATTCAAGGTATAATGTAAGACATCTCATTTACTAGTTTCCAGTGTCAAAAATATTTAGCGGTAATGTGATCCAGTTGGGAATTACGGTATAGCTTGTATGCATCCTGTCAATGTCTTAATGATAATTATTTCGAATCAAAAGGGTGTGGCAAGTGGCAGGGCAGTTACATTTTTAATTTTAACTTTGGCATGTACTATGTATATGCCCATGTATTTTTGTACACACTTGGGAAAGGAAATAAAATTTAGATCTGTCCTGCTTCGTGTTTTTTTAAAGAATATAATTTTTGACTGTTTTTTTAAGTTAAAAAATAAGCCTATGGACTACTGCACTGCGCTAAAAGGTCCGGGAAGTGGTTACATATTATTAAATAATTGACCTTATTAATTACATAATTACATAATTAATTACATACCCTAATTAACCTTGTTCAAGGATAACTACAGTATACACAAAAAAAAACAGTTATAATCTGTGCAATTATTATTATTGCATGCAAATTCTGCCCTAATTGATGACCGAATCCGTGTTACCTTTACTTATTCCTGTTGAGTGTATTCTTGTTTATAGTATAGAGTATAGTTTCTTTAAATTTTGATCCGGACAGACAAACAATGCTCAAAGCAGAATATGTAATCTGGGTGACCGGTAAGCTTTGGTTATATGGGAATATATTATATAGACGTGTAATAATACAAAATGTGGGCAAAACTTTACACTACAATAAAACCAGGTAAGTTCATTCACGTAGACCCATGAGAAATCAATTTATCAAGACAACAATATATATTTACATTGTCTAATTACTAATTACTTTCTTCTTCTTTCCGAACTTACTCAATTCATAATTTACACGGGATAAGTTGATAGATACAATTTATAAATAGTTGGGATGTAGGGTGGCGGGACCTATCTTAATCCAACCGAAGTACCTAGATTATCATTGCTAATCTTCTGAAAATGTACACCTGTATCCCTTCAAATTTTAATAGTATAATTATAATTCTCAGTATAATTCTCAGTATAATTCTCCTTCCCAACTCTCGTGTTCAACATACAATACGAGCAATAATTTCAGAAATGTGGATCTCAAAGCAGTCAAAAGCTTATCTCATTCCAATGGCCTGTCACCCAAACAAAAAATATAAGTCGATGATGGATGCTTGAAAATGAAATTTGATTACATATGACATATGATATGACTAGAAAAATTCATTGTATATGATCTACTGTGGAATAAGGTGGCGAAAAGGAAACAAACGTACCGAGCAAAAAGCAGACAATTGATTCAAGGTATGCAGATTATGGAAATATTCCATGTAAGAATTCGGAATAAAAGAAAATTAACACTTTAGAGAAATTTGCCTAAAATAAAAATTTCATCAAATGAAATATGTATTTTTGTTTTACCCATACCACTTACCTGTGAAACAAATAGAAATATGAAACCTTTTAGAAACGTGTATATGATAATCCCTGACAGTTTAACTATTAATAATAAGATTAGCAGAGATTAAGCCATATTAATCAAATTTGGATTGCTATCTATATGTAATTTATAATGTGAGGCAAATTAAAGCTCAACATTGAGTTTTTGGTGTTTACGAGAGCGTACTTGTGGATAAGTTCGATATTTAGTTTTCGGCGGCCGAAATTCGGCCTACATGTGACAAAAAATATAATGCATAATATGCACCGACACAATTCAATTTTGAAAAAGTACCCGGACTAAGTACATGCCACAATCACCTTTTAAGTGAAAATAAATTTCATAATCAGTTTTATTATAAATTTGACGTGGTAGTGATTCTGCCATCCAACGCGAATCTCTTTCCCAATCCGGATTAAAATAGTTCATGAAAGTATTTTGTCATTTTACATTGCACGTATATGCTAATTTACACCATATACTTTAGTGATAATTCGAATTATTAAAACAATTTGTCATTTTTCTCATTAAAGCTGCAAACTACATGTAATATAGTCCCTTTATGTTGTGGGACTGCAAATGTGCTCATGATATGATTCGGGCATTTGAATAATTGTTAAGAAGTAAAATAGATAGTAGCTAG
>JAQIXQ010001952.1:0-12195 GCA_034700485.1 Pseudosinella alba | reverse complement strand
TTGACAGCTCACGAGTCAAATGGAGACACCAGAGAGGCTTCAAAGAACTCCAGTCATACTACTCCATCAACACACTGCTCAACCAACTAATATTCCCACTCATTTTCGCATTTCTCCTACCTTTCATCATCCTCCTCCCGGAGCAGTTCGGTGTGAAGCAGAAGATTGCAATTGCAGCCTGGGGTTATGGCCTCCTCCCCCTTGCCCTGTTCGCGGAGCTCATCACGTACAAATATGGAAGTGAACTCTGCTTCATTTCCAACTACGCGGTGGATTGCAAAAGACGCCATTTGACACCAACTAACTTCCCAAGTCAAACAGGATTGTTCTCCGCATTGCTAACAGGTAGACATGGAACATGTGCAAAACATTAGATTATTTTTACTGAATGATCCGCATTATATTTATCCTTTCCAGAATTACGAAAACTTCATCCCCGGGTCAGGGTCAATTCGAAATTGGACTGGATTGGTCTTGTCGGGCTCTCCCTATTCTTTATATTGACTTTCCACTCTATTTCCGTTAACGCTTTTGTTTACTTGAACTGCGACCCATTCCATATGTTTTTTGAGGTTTTGTCTTCAGATAAGACGTTGGGCCTTCCTCCGTTTCATAATCATTTTATTGTCCAGCTCCTACTTGCAATAGTTACCAATCTGGCTGTACAGTCTGCATATATTGGCTTGAAAACTATGATGGTTGTCGGTCTAGTCATTACACAGATTTTTCTGGATCTGTTACAGCACCTTCTCACAAGGTCCCTAACATTTCGGCAAATTAAATTATATAGGGAAATACATGTTTGCCTGCGATGCTTGTTTGATTTCGCATGCCTGCTTTTTGGCGTTTACCTCGGCCTATTCTTTTATGCGTTGTTGTTTACCCTGGTCGTTAGCCTCAGGGGATTCGAGATAGTCCCATTTAATGTTTATTTGATGTTTCTTGTGGGAGTCGTCATTTCAATCCTGGCGTTATCGATACTATTTACCGTTGGCTGCCTTGCATACGAGCAGAGCTGCGAGATACTGGCTAGGTGGAAGGTGGATTTGATTGAAGTTTCTAGGCGGAAGGAGTTGAGGAGAATTGTTAGGTCACTTCCCCCATTTGCAGTACCGGTTGGATTGTTTGGGATTATGGACAGGGAGATCAAAAATAATTATCTTGGTAATTTGTTGGACAGCCTAGTATCGATTTTGATTATGGCAAGTGATTTCGGACTGTGAGTTTGGTATTTTTACTTGGTAAATGTACATGTTTACATATGTTAATAAAATCAAATATGTAATTGCGTAATTAGTTGTGTTAAGCGGTTCAAGATAAAATATTATGTTATGTATTATTATTCATTTGTTTAACTTTTTGGTTTGTTTCAGGCATTGTGCATGAACCAAAATACGGCGAAACAAACCAATTTTTTTAAATTCTAAACCTCTGAAACAACCCTAATGAAGTAGTTTGAAATAGTTCAAATTGTTTCAGATTACAGATTACCCTAAAGTGTTTTCCATATATTGATGCATGTTTTTGTATGAATCTTTGACAAAAAAGGCTTGGTCAACCCGAAACCATTTGTCACCATTATTGTTTGTGTTTGAGGTTACAAATGTAAGACAGGATTTGTTATTCTATTTCTTACAGGTTTGGAATTGACGTATCTATTTCTGCAAGTTGTATTGAATATGTTAAGGTAGGTACCTTAAAAGAAGTCATGTAAGAGAGTTTTTTTTATCATCCGCAGTTAAACTTAATTCTAATTATAGATAACTTTAGCTGGTCTTAAACATTTATATTCGATAATTCATATAGTTATGAAACTGCCTTTTTAACCTTTTAAGGAAGAGGTACAGATTTATGAAGCTGCAAAATTCTAAAAGGAAATTGACAAATATCGATAATCTGCCTTATGTATCTTACATGTAATTATCCTTTTTTATGTAAATCCATCGATTTTAATCTAGCTCTATTTTCTATAAAATTTCAGAATAGTTCGACATTGATCTACTTCTACCTCTCTACGTCTTTGCAATTGTAATCGATATAGGTGGGCATGTATACATAAATGCGTAATAGTGTCTAACAATATTTAGCATACAGTTACATATTCACCTAAAAAAATACACCAAACACATTTTCAAGTGGATTTTCAAAGCATTAACATTATCATTTCTCATTATCGGATGATGATGATAAGGTTATGAAATATAATTCATTTTTAAGATTTTCAATCCTAAAAAAAAGAAAACAAAAGGGGTAAACTAGTTTGAACAGAAATAGGAACAGTGTACGTACTTCTTAGCATATGAAAAGGTCGATATTTATTTATTTTAAAGTTCAGAATGGACGACACGACAATACCAAGCTTGACGATATAAACATTTCGTTTCGACCTACTGAATATACAAACCGGAATCAAGCCAAATTTAAGCCATGTCCAGTATGTTATACGACCGGCTGTTTGGGACATCCGGTCTATTCCGGATTCCAGCCAGGGCAAAACATTTCCCAGATATTATTCCCAAACCATTTCATGAATTTATGTAAGTAACATTTTGTTCCAGGCCAGATTTATTTATGTAAGTATAAGATAGCACACATGTGAGCTCCAGCTATGTAGTTGTGTTTTTGCACTAAAGTTTGTTGGAAACTCTGATGATAAAAAACTAAACATTCTTTTATAAGTTGGCTAGGCTGGCACAATTTAATATTTTAACATGCGTCCCTCCCATGCCAGCAGATTACATCCAGTCAACTTTGCTTTGTTTGTTCCTGTTCCCACAACAGAAAAAAAGGTAAACAACTTATGGCTCAGTTAGCTAAGTACATGTTTTGTTTTCCAAAAGGTTCCCCTTTTTGTTTGAGTTTCCAATAACGGGAAACTCCTTTCTCCTCAATATGGTACCGGGCGTTTGTGGTTAACTGTGCACAGTGCACTTAAGCAACATTTCCCAAGTCCCAACCCGGAGTCCGGACCAAACATGTTTACTTTTGGTTTTACTGGGTAAGACATAACATCCTGAGTTATTATGAGTGTTGCAAAACCCATGGGAAATTTGCGGTTGACTTGGAGTCGTCTCAAGGAAAGGTTCTCAAACACGCTTACAGGCTTACTATTTCTTGGGCTGGGGAGCAGCTAAAAAAAGTATAAATATTAAAGATTTGGAAAGAAGAGAAAGTATAGGAATCACCTCAGGTGGCATGACATGAAAAACTGGTGTTGTCTTGCCTTCGTCGTGAAAGTTTTAATGTAGCTTACAATTCCGGACATCGGATTATGCTCGTGGATATAGTTCAAAATTTGGGAAAATTATTTTTCATAACGCTTCTTTACATCGAAATTTCGCGTCTAGTTTATTTGGGAGCAAAGGGAGTTAAAGTGATGTTAATCAAATCATTCATAATCTGTTTTTGAGAGAAAATTGGCAAACAATGACGCATCGGGAGTTTGTCAAATTTCAACAGAAAATTAGCAAATTAAGATAGCTTGCCCCCGGTAATTAATTAATTGACTTTTATTAATTATTATTTTTATTATTTTTATTTAACAATTGTACGTAATATTGAAATTGCAATATGTTTATTTGTAGAATGTTATTTTAAATTACAATGAATTATCATTTCAATAACATGTAATTTTTATAAATTAGTTTTTTTTTTAAATTTTAAACTTATAGTCCAAAATCGCTCGCCATAATCAAAACAGAAACCAGGCTGTCTAACAAATTACCCAGGAAATTATTCTTGATCTCCCTGTCCATAATCCCGAACATTCCTACGGGCACCGCAAACGGAGGAAGGGACCTCAGAATTCGTCTCATCTCCCTCCGTTTGGAAACATCAATCAAATCCACCTTCCACTTGGAAAGTATCTCGCAACTCTGCTCATATGCCAGGCAGCCAACAGTAAACATAATCAATAATGCCAAGATTGAGATTGCCACTCCCCCAGGGAACGTCATATAAATATTCAAGGGAACTTTCCCGAATCCCCTGAGGGTGACGACCAGGGTGAACAGCAACGCATAAAACAATAGGCCGAGATAAGCCCCAAAAAGTAACCGTGCAAAATCATATAGGCATCTAAGGCAGACATGTATTTCTCGATATAATCGAATTTGCTTAAATGTGAGGGACCGGGTAAGAAGATGCCGTAACAGATCCAGGAAAATCTGTGCAATCACTAAACCAACCAGTATCAAATTTTTCAAGCCAATGAATGCGGACTGTAGAGCCAGATTTGACACTATTGCAATTAGGATTTGGACAATGACATAATTATGGAAAGTGGGGAGTCCTAGTGTCTTTTCAGAGGACAAAACCATGAAAAACATTGTGAATGGATCAGAATGCAAATAAATAAAAATGTTTACTGCAGTGGCATAGAAAGTCAGGATAAAGAATAGGGAAAGCCCAACAAGACCAATCCAGTCCACTCGGGAGCTGACCCTTGCCCGGGCAAGAATTTTGCGTAATTCTGGAATGCGCAAAAATATTATGTTTAACTAAATTACGCATCGTATTACATGACTCATAAGTTTCCCTCCTTACTTACCTGTCAACATTGTGAAGGCCAAGCCTCTTTGACTTGACAATTTTGTCGGGATCAAATAGTGACCTTTGCGTTCCACAGCAAAGCTGGCCACGAAACAGAGTTCGCTTCCGTATTGATACGTGGACAGCTCGGCGAATAGGGCAAGGGGAAGGAGACCAAAACCCCATCCTGCAACTATAATCTTCTGCTCCACCCCGAACTCTTCTGGGAGCAGGAGGATGAAAAGTAGGAGAAATGCAAAGATGATGGGGAATATTACTTGGTTGAGTAGAGTGTTGGTGGAGTAGTAGGATTGGAGTTCCTTGAAACTTCTCTGGTGTCTCCATTTGACCCGAGGGCTGTCAAAGGTTATTGGGAGGGCCTTGAAAATCAAGTTGTTGAATCGTTGATTCAAGTCGTTGGCCTGGAGGAGGAGGGTGCTCATTTTGGATGTCCGGATTGTGCTAGTTTTGTTGACCTATTCTGGAGTAAATATATTTGTTTGAGATGAAAATTCTTTGTCTGGACCATGAACTTGGACAACTATGAACTTTGTACCTTGAATGGGAACGGATGACTATTTTGAAGGGCAAGCATTACTGTAGTCTAAGGTATAAGATAGAACTGTACAGCGAGGTAATGGTGGCTATATTAAGAGTTTCGGATAAGAATCATTCAAATGATTTCGTAACATTAAGTTATTTAAGTTTACCCTTGGATGAGGGAAAACCATTATGGCTTGCTATCTTAAAACTTAATTATATTTCGTAACAGTATTATATCATGATAGTTAGAAGTGGATTTTTGCAGACATCATTAAATGCCAGCATTTGAAAAAATCCTTGATGTTAGCTTTCATTACATAAAACCCAATTGGGGACAAATCTTATTCCTGTACACTTATGCAAAAACCGCATTCATAAATGAAGAAAGCAGACGTATGATATGAATAATTATTTTTTTAAAGCGTTCAAGTTCAAGGTATAACAAGGGAATATGTATTTACTAACCATTTTTATCAAACCAATCTATTAAAGTGGATTTGATATTACGTATATAAATTACAGTTATCAAAAGATAGATCAGTGGATTAATGTTGGGATGTTCACAATTTCGTAGAAAAAAAGTTAGATTAAAATCCAAGGATTTACATTTAAAATGATCACATTGAAGATAAAAGAAGACTAGACAAAAGATAATTAAAATTTTGGCTAATTCAAGTTTAGATAGCATGATATTTTTTTAATTATAGTGAATTCAAGTGCATGGTAATCAGGGTTCGAGGTGGCAGGTTTTTGGGGCAAAGTTTTTGCAGGTTTTTGCCGGCAGGCCGGCACAAAAAGCAAAAACCTCGAGGTTTTTCCTACCCTGATGGTAATATATCTGACTTTATCCCCATCCACTTCGATTAAAATTGACAAGTTGTTAAAAGTATTACCAGAAATTATAATGTCATTAACCAAGAACAGGACATTAATTATTATGAAAAATGTAATCATTGCCGGTGTAAATGAATAATTATGACACGAACAGTTGCGATCGCTTTCTGAGTCGTCTGAATAAATAAGTTATTACGACATATGTACATTTATATGAAATCAATGAATAGTAATTCGAATTGGTCAAGGACGAGTTAATTCGGTAATATATTTTTATTGTATATATTCCATTCCCAGTATCAAACAGGATTATGCACCAAAGTTCCCAATGATGAAAATGACAGGATGTAATTTTGAATATAGTAAGAAATGATTATCACGATTATGACGACAAAGTTGAAGGCACGTCACATTCCTCTGATCCAATGATCATCTTCCTCCACGTGAGATCTTCCTGGATTCAGGGTAACACTTACATATTTCCAAGTAGTTTACTCCTCCTGCTAAGAGGGAGAGCTTAGCTGGAGACTTTTTCTCCCCTCCTCCTCCCCCTGTTCATCCATGACACTGGAAGTAGATGATAACGGCGGGGGTGGAGGCACCCCCATTGGAATCTCCATCTCTATTTGAGCCTCAGTCTGACATTGTTCGAGATATTGGCTTGGAAGAAAGTTTGACTCGGATATGGGGAGGAACATGTAGGGTTGCTGAAGGTAAAATTGGTATTGAGAAGCTGATGATGTTGATGGGGAGCATGGACTCAGACTCGACGGGATCATCATCGTCTTCGTCATGTTAACTCCACCCGCCGAGCTGGTTGAAGACATTGTCAAGTTCTGAGGAGCTTCATTTGAGATCCGAAGAAGGAACTGGGCTTCTTCATTGAGCTGTTTCAGTCTATCTTTCTCCTCTGCTGTGTCAGGTGACTCGCATTCAAATGAGGCGTGGAGCAAGCCTACAATAAAAAAGGAGGAATAAAATTGAAATTACCTTTTCACTTTCTAATTTGGAATAAGTCCATCTCCTCTTCTTTCTCCTCTCATGACTTACCATTTTCGCCAAGGACAGGAATTGACTGTATGGAGCTGATGATTGTCGGAACCTTGGGGAAGGGACATTGGACCTGTTGCCAAGTCATTAGCTGAGTCACTTGCTTCGCCAGTTGCCAGCACTTTTCAAAATTGATGTGGCCATTTGGCAGCCTGTAATTACGAATGGAAATGTGATATAATCAATTAGACAGCTTTGCTTCGGCATATAACATATTATTATGCTTCAATCCAATATGCTAGCTCACCTAGATGTGCAACCCTGATGGAGAAAGTAGAGGTCTTTGATAAGCAAGGAGAAAAAGGGTATCACAGTCTTCCCTCTTGTGTCACCACCACAACTGGGGTTGGAAGCGTGCCATGCCACAGACTAAAAGATCAATATGATAATATTTTATAATCTGGGGAAAGCTATCCAGAACTTGTTCTTGCGCCACATCATCATTATCATACCCTCTAGGAAAAAAAATCTGTTATTACCTTGAGCAAACTCCGATACGCCGAGAAGTTGGAGAACGGATCCATGTGTTGTTCCAAGGAGGAGAGAAGCTCACAGTTTACCTTGCCCCACTGGAAAATCATAATTAAATTTATGATAAACAAAGCATATCAAATCCAACTAAAATGCTTTGCCTATTATCCCTCTATTGCAAATATTATCAAAGGCAAGAACGTCCTCATAGAAAAAGTTTTCTTTGTTTGAGGAAGAAAAGTAATTACTTGCAAAAAGAATTTCCCTCAAACAACAATCCTGGGTTCGGTTAATTTCATCATGATATAATAAAAATCCTTGCCATGCATGATAACATGATTTCTCGAACAGTCTCAGTTTCAAGCATACATTAGCCTTTAATATTTTTCCATCTCGGCCCCATTCTTGTCGCTTTTATGAGATGAATTATGAGTCTACTTTTATTAGCATGTATTGCAATTTATATATTGCAATTTCTGCAAATGCTGAATCTAGCTGCAAAAAACTCCTTTTAAGCTTCCTGGAACTTTTGCTTTTATTTATGACTTACTCACTTTCCCCATTTGGGCAACAAAACGACATAATACAATACAGCAAAAATTAATTGTATTTCCTATCCTGCTAGCGGATTTCAACGAGGTTGAATATAATTCAGTGTACTACTTTAGCAGTCCCCAGTGTACCTATTTTATGAAACGGAAATGTAAAAGGAACTTATATTATGAATGACATATTGCTGAAATTGCCAAATTTGATTTCTCTCCTCAGGTGCAGTCCCAACTTTTCAAAAGGAAATGGAAGATTTGCTATTTTCACGTTTGAATTTGTTCTAGGAATTTTTTTTAGCATTCTTTCTTTAACAGCAAAATATTCTAAAGGGAAAAATAAAAATGGGTTGTGATTTTGACAGAAAAAAAGTGGATAGGTAGATACTTACCGTCTTTTTCATCCTCAGCACAGGCATCATGTTCAGTCCGGTGATGATGGCCATTAGTGAATTGAAATTGCCGATGTTGAAGCACACCTTGGCCACCTCCACCCAGTACTCCACGTAGCGAACACGGAGTTTCTTCTTCTTGGCCTGGGGAAAGCAATATATAAGTCAAAGTCAAAATATTATTAAATCATTTTACCCCGGATGGGAAGGGGTCTATGTAGAGTTGTGAACAAAGGCGGCGTTATTACTTTTTTTTAGTAGAGCACAATCGTTATGTTCATGTCGATGTGCACGAAAAAAATTAGGATCTTATTGGTTTCTTAACAATCTCCTCCACTGAAGTCGTTATTATAATGTGAGCAGCAGCAACTCATTTCATTATCGATTACACATTAGGGAAATGTAAGTGTTGAATGAAAAGTGCGTCGGTGAGCGTACATTATTTCTTGAAATGTTTGCCTTGCGTCAAACCCGCCTTCCTATCTTATTCAATCATTAAATTAAATCCGAATTTTTTCTCAATTTTCTCCAAGATATGGAACTTACCTTGCAAACGTCACTGGCAATGATATAGCAGAGTCGGTTGAACCATTTGACGTAGTTCTCCAGATTTCGTGTCTTCCGTGATTCTTTGCTGGATGAGCCTGATGTTGAAGCTGTTCCGCCATTGTTTATCCCTTCCAACGTTTCATTATAACTGCTGGAACTGGCGGTGCTTCCGCTGATGCTACCATTGTGAATACCGTCGCAACCACCACCATTTATAAAGTAGGGATTAGGGATCAGACCTGATTTCCAGGTTTCTCAGAAAGATGCAGACTTCGCCAGTAATTCTAATTTGCATTGTCAGATCCATGTCCAAAAGTATCAGATGATCAAATTGGACTGACAAACTCTGTCAGATCTGAAGTATGCATTTTACAAATTACTGGTAAATTCCGATTTCAGATCAGATCAGATACATAATGCAGATTTACGATAGTCTGATCATTCATAGCCCTTTTAAATATATCAGAGCCTAACTCAGGTCTGATCCCATTCTCTAACCATTAATTCCATTTGGTAAAGGTCATCGATCAGCTGTCTATGCAAAATTTTGCCTTTATCAACAGGATGTGACACCGCTGTGGAGCAAAGTTGTCTTGCTTAAAGCGTTTTTTCTGCGTGCTTTTACGTTTAGCCCATAGATTTAAGCTAGACCCAATACGCTCTGATTGGCTGCAGTAGACCCAACACATTTTCATTGGCTGCTCACTTGAGTCACTTTGCTCCACAGCCTCGTCTGATCCTGTTGATAAAGGCAAAATTTTGCATAGACAGCTGATCGATGGGTAAAGGTGTTGAAGTTGAAGCCGATGAATTATGATTGAGAGATGATTCTTTATTGGAGGGGGAGGGGCTACTAGAGCATTCAATTCCTTTGACAAAGGCCTTAAATTTAAAAAAAAAATACTGAAGTTAGCAAACTATTTAAAAATTGATTGAAGTGAAGAAGAGTCTCGAACTATAACTGGAGATCAGCTCACTTGAACAAATTCTTCAGGTCCAATATGTGAAAGGCGCTCTAGTTCGATATGGGTCAATTGCTCAGCGAGAAGATTCGGATCAGGGCATATGGCCAGGATCGAAGGCTAGAAATAAAGATACAATACAAGTAGGCAAGTTATGGAGGTCCTGTTTTTTTTGTGAAGAAAGTAAAAGTTGCCATCCATTTATGTATTTGAATTTAAGATAAAAGAAGGTGAGGATTTGAAGAAGCAGTTTTTTTTTTACAAAATGGAAAACTGAATGAATTCCAGAAAGGAAGAGTAAATGAGTTGGAGGCGGTGAAATGGAAAGATACATATTCCAGCGGGTATTGTAATAGCAGACACACACATCGCATAAAATAGTAAATAACGGATTGTTTAATTTGGAAAACTGACATGGACCGTTTGATATGTGTCCAAAATCCTTTTTACTACGAATTTCTTTAGCGTAAAATGCATTTCATGTGAATTTTCATCATCATCATCAGCATGCGCAACAGACTACAAGAGTGAGCACCAGCAAGAGAGTTTAATTTATTTATAAAGGAAGCAGTGTAAAAAGGTGCTGATTCATCTTTAAAAAAAGAATGGCACAGCAAAATGTAAGCTTAAATATTAAAATACGGCTCCTACTCCATGCTATGTCATCATTTCCCTCCTGAAATGGTACGGTTTTTATCTGACTGTTTAAGCGCAAATTCAAAGTTATGAGCCATTTCACTGGATTATGCAAAAACAAAATGTATAACCATTTCCGTTTATCTTGCCGAAACCAGACCTTCCAATGGTAATCAAAGAAGTTGAAAAAACTACTTGTCGATAGAGTTCCACAAGCATCTTTAAAAAAATACTGTTATGGAGCATGACATGAGGGAATATAAATATGAACACATTTACTCAATGATCCTCCCTCATATTCCTTTCAATTCACGTTCGTAACCAAATATTGGCATATCCATTTTTTTCTAAATGATAAACAATATGCTCACAGTAGATAAGGCTTGGTCCTCCGGTTGGGTATCCAAAGCAGCCTTGTGCAGAAAGGCTTCGTATCTCTCCAGCAATGTGAGACGTCCCAATAGCGAGGTCAGCAACAAGGAGACATCCTTCCTTACCTATGAGAGAAAAAAAAATCAAATAAAAAAATTGGAATGCTGTATTCCAGCTCGCTGTACCATAATCCCATATCATATTATTATGGCATGTCCTATATCATATCATATGTAATCCTTCTTGTAATCCACTTGTTCCATTGTGAGAAGGAGAACGAAAGGTGAGCAAAAGTTTTCTTGTTATATGTGGAAGTGAGGAGAAAGTATTTCCCCTCCTGGTAATAAATCTGGTAAGTATGAACAATATGAACTATGAGCAAACTTTCCTTGTAGTAAAAAATTGATCCAAGCTTGTTTACAACTTTTACTTTTGGAACAAATCTCAAACTTATTACCAGTCTCACTGGATAAGTATAATTTATAAGTACGGGATTATACATTTTCTACACCCTTGCCATTTGCCATTTCCCTTTCTCAGTATTTCATATCAAGACAAATGTTGGAGGACATAACAAGCTTGTTACTCATGTCACTCTGCAATTATATTAACTATGATAGTGATGATCATGACAAGCTCAACTTCTGTTCTGTGAGGTAAAAGAAAAGTAGGTCATCTGCGTAGGAATCTTGCATATTAACTAGGTTCTAATTTGCGGTTGTGCGGAACGAACATCAGTTTCTTATAATTAGTCACAATTAATTTTCGACAAGATGATGTGCCCAAGTTTGGTGGTTTGGTTTCCTCTGCTCAACTCCTGTCAAACCACGCCTGTCTCCTGTCTTAAATCTCCAGGTGAAAATGTGTGATTTTATAATTGAACTTCGTAAATGAGAATCCCCAACCAGCCCACTCTAATAAATTAAACAATTTATTTCAGCCTGTTCCATTTTCACCCCAGAAGGAAAGGAAAAACCGCAACAGGAGTTGGAGAAAAATCCTGCTCCTTTTTCTTGGCCTGGTACTTGCCTAAAATTTACTTTGTCAAATAAAACAGGTTGAGTACAGTTCAGGTTCAGCCGTCATCTCAACCTTTTTCTTTTTTTTTTGCTTACTTTCTCCTTTCTTCTCTGCTGACATGATTTAGTGCTTTCTCCTAAGCAAAGCAAGACACGGCAGAATCAACCCAGGTCATTGCTATATCTGGGTTTGGTACGTGCTTGGAAGTTGGAGTTGGAAGCTCTCAAGCTCTGCTAGTTTGAGATAAGTTCACCATTATGTTATTTCCTCATTTTCTTCCTCACAGAGGAA
>JAQIXQ010001951.1:0-12199 GCA_034700485.1 Pseudosinella alba | reverse complement strand
CGTTTATTCGGTTTCGTTTTTTGTTTAAACGGAAATCTGTTTATCGTTTTCGTTTATTAAACGAAATGTAAACAACGCAATAAACGTTTATGTTTTCGTTTAAATAAACGTTTATTAAACAACTAAACAAAAAACGGCAGGCCTAATCACTTTTACTTTAAAAAATCTGACAGAGAATCAAAGACACTTTTTGGAGTGGATGAATATGACTATGATTATATCTCCAGTCCACTTTCATATCATGAATGACATTGATAGCAATTTATTTACAAACTGCTGCGGTATCATTCAGCTTGCGTAATATTCAGTTTTTTGCTGTCCTGTCGGGATGATTGCGATGATGATTGCTCGCTATTCTAAGTAGATCTCTATAGACCCACATTATAACTGGGATTTTGACAGTTTTAAGTAGGGAATATGTAATATGGTCAAGTATAGGCAATTCTACATTGCACAACTATAAACGCAAACGAATAGGTACGTACCAAAATAATTATGATTGATCTTTGGAAATGATTTTTTTTAACTTGTTGCTAGTTCCATACCAAAATGTAACCTTGAGCTGGCACTTGTGCTAGTTTGTGATAATGCCGATGATGCCGAGTAAAAATGAGATGAAAAGCGCTGGTCGGGATTCAGTTGACCACACGCTCCCGACTTTTTCACTGGTCATTCCGTGGGTCGGATCACCGCAGCAATTACTTAAAATAGCTTCAAATTAGTGCTGCAGTTGCAGTTTGCATATTTTCTAATTGAAAGACTAATCTAATTACATCTACCCCGACAAAATGTGGTTTGCAGTGGCATTCTTGGGAGTGGTCACCTTCATCCTCCACTCTATCTACAAGCGCATATCCAACTCGAATAGCACCTACTGGGAGAAATATGGGATCCGCCAAGTGGACGCCTCATCGGTGGCCTCCAGCCTGGATATCTTTATGGGTAAAAAGGATGTCACGCTAAGGGACGCCTACACTTACAAGCTTCTGGAACAATCCGGGGAAAAGTACTGTGGCCTTCTCGAGAGTTCAAATAAGGTCCTGTTTATCAAGGATGTGGAAATTCTTAAAAAAATATTCATAAAAGATTTCGAGTATTTCCCGAACCGTAGGGACTTCTTTGCTTGGGCGAAAGAGGACAGCATCCTCAGGAAGATGATGTCAACGGCCACTGGGGACGTCTGGAAAGATCTCAGGACCACATTGAGCCCAACCTTTAGCACGGGAAAGATTAGAAAAATGATGGATTCCTTCAACACTGTGGGAAAGGAGTGGGCCGCGGCTTTGAAGACCAGATCAAAGGCGACTTCCAACGGGTCATTGAAAATCGATGTCATCAAATGTGTGAACCAATACACTGTAGATGTTATCGCCGCGTCAGTCTTCGGGATGAAAGCAGGGACCGTGGAGAACCCGGGTCCATAGCATTATAACTAAATGTTTGCTAACTAACCGTATGCAGGCAAAAGCATGCAAGCAAAAAGCAAATTTTTTAGGCAAAAAAATATGAGCAAATAGGGTAAAAATTAAAAATCCACGTATGCAACTATTTCGTTAACTCAAAGTTTATTTCTTGGTGTTTTCCATATGTAGATATGTAAATTTTGTGATATTGTCCCCTTTCGTTTTTATCCCAGTGGAAAAGTTTGCGAACGAGTAGAGTGAGTGAGTAAGGTGAAATATTTTTTAACTACAGCCAACTCACAACTGCCGCAGCCATAATAGTCTCTCGAGCACTTTACTTTTCTGTTTTTAAACCCATGTGCCAATCTTTACTAACTATCTAGTAAACTTCCAAGCTGCAATTCCTATCTACATATTTCAATCTTGAAATAGGCAAATTAACACTTTGTCGATTTGTGTGCATCGTGCCAAGAAATCATTATGGTATAAAATTTGAATCTGCATAATCTAAAAATGTGTTTTATGATTCGAGACAAAACGGCACATTTTTAGCAAAATCTACCCCGTGGAAAAGAATGATCAACATACGCATAGTTTTCAACATGTGACTGGATAAAGCGTATTTTCTCCCAAATACCTATCAACTTATGATGAGCCAATAACATCAAAGTTTTCATTGACATATTCCAAATCATTAAGAGAAATTGGTTTATAATTACATTTTCCCGCAATACCCATTATCAAAGTCAACTTTAGTATATATTCTGAAATGGTCAAAGGCTCTAGAAAATTTTTAGACAAAATACTCATATTTTTTGCCTACTTACTTAAGATTCTCATCCTATTTACTTTTGCCTGCTTGCTTTTTCGTTCATGCGGTTAGTTAGCAAACATTTATTTATAATTAAACATTTACCCGGATAACCCAGAGTCCAAGTTCTCAAAGATGGCCTTCCGCTTCTCCAACTTTAATCTCTACACAATGATGCTGGGCATGCAGTTCCCTTGGTTGGTGCGAATGCTGGGACTCCAAGTCATTGACATGGAGGCCATGTACTGGTTCGAGCAAATTTTGAACCAGGGACTCCAGGTATTAAATTGCTTGCAAATCAAATCATTCCGAATTTATTATCAAATTTCTGAGCGCTATGAAGCATTCATCAAGTTTGATAAATATCTTTTCAGGAGAGATTGAAGGGGGGTCCAAAGAAAAATGACTTCATCCAGTTGCTTGTGGACGCCAAGAAGGGGGAGCTCAAGGCTGCGGCTGAGGACGAACTAACTGACTTTGAGAAGGAGGGGATGAGCCATGCCAAAACTGGCAGGAAGTTGGAGCTCACGGACGACATGATGAATGCCCAGAGCCTAATGTTCTTCTTGGCTGGATTTAGCACAATTTCCAATTTCATTGCGCTTAGTATGTATACCCTTGCGGGATATCCGGATGTCCAGAAGAAATTGAGGAAGGAAGTTGACAAGATAGCCAAGAAAGAGGGGGACTTTGACTATGATGAATTGAGTCACTTGCCATACATGGAGATGTTTGTCTCTGGTTAGTAATGAAACTTTATAAATACTTATCAACACATTCCCGATTTGTAAATAGGCAATTTTTAAAATGCTATAATTAAATTAAATTTTCCTAAATGTCATTTTGCAGAGGTGCTCAGAATGAATCCTGCTGCAGCACGTCTCGAGCGCGAATGTGTAAAAGATTTTAAAGATCCAGAAACCGGTCTCGTCATTCCCAAAGGGACCCTTGTCGCCATTCCAGTATTGTCCATGCATACGGACCCCCAGTATTTCGAACAGCCCGACAAATTCGATCCTGAATTACATTTCAGCCCCGAGAAGAAAGCTGGGAGGAACCCTTACGTTTATCTCCCATTCGGAAGTGGCCCCAGGAACTGTATCGGAATGAGATTCGCATTAATGGAAGGGAAAGCTGCTGTTGCCCACATTGTACATAACTTTTTGGTTGAGCCCACGAACAAAACCCCAATGCCCATGAAGGGGGTTTTAGCCAGTTTGCAGATATTACCCCCGACAGGTTTGGAGCTTCAGCTTACCCCAAGGGTGAAGTAAAATGACAATCTCATCAACTCATCATACCTGATTCTTTGTTTCTACTTATTCGTGCATAAATAAAGTTAGTATTTTGATATTGTGCTGTTAACCAATTTGATGTATTAATGTTCTTAATGATAACTGCTACTGCTACTATAATGAAATCATTTATATAAAAATTACAAAGTGATTATTAAATGGAATTTGAAAATTACTTCTCCAATCCCTTCTGATGTTTCAAATATTAGTTTGCGTCATGTTTGACTGTTTTTCTTACATAACTCCGATATAATTCGGAAAAAACATTGTTGACGGCGGTTGCCCTTCTTGTCATGGCATAACCGGAAAGTGCGTAAAATGTAATTGATCTTGTTTGCTGAATGGTAATTGCATTGCTTTGCACTTTATAGTATAGACATATTTCATATTTTAAGTTTACTATAAGGAAAAGAAATTATTTGAAAGGAAATGCTTCCCAGACTTGGCAAGTTAAATAATTTATTAAAAAGGATGCAATTTAGGTTACCCCAATTCATCAACTAAATTGGTATACATGCAAATTTAAATGAACCTGTATTGACGTACAGAGCAGGCTTTTCAATGTCATTGTCATTTGTATTGAAGAACTAGGTACATAACTTAATGCAGATATCCTTGAGAGCTCATCATGACGAATGTGTTCAATTGAGATTTACTGGCACAAAGAAACCATATGCGTTTTTAATTCGGGTCCAGTCAGTGCAATTCAAACAAAGCTCAACTAGGTATTTTATCGTATAATGTAAATGGAATTCAGTAGCAGTCTAATTAGCTCATTTATCGTAACAAAAAGCTAACTCTAACCATTTACAATTAAACAAGGAATCAACAAAACGATTCGTTTTCAGTGAATGAATATTGTATCTTCAGTGCCTTATCATGAACTTGATAGCGACCAGACTAATTTATGGAACATTTTTGCTATCAGATTAATTATTGTACACTCATTCCACTCCTCCACCTCTCCATTTTTTGCTGGGATAAGTGTTTATTGCAACGCATCTATTTTCATCGTGACAGTTTTAAGCAGCATATAATGGAGGAATGATTGTGAAATGATCCTAAGAGTAAAGAGTAATGTGACTGAGATTTATTATCGTGATACTGATACTATTTTACATACGA
Source organism: Pseudosinella alba (assembly GCA_034700485.1). Lineage (NCBI taxonomy): Eukaryota > Metazoa > Arthropoda > Collembola > Entomobryomorpha > Entomobryidae > Pseudosinella > Pseudosinella alba. Next base: position 7,565 of record JAQIXQ010001951.1, on the reverse strand, counting down.
ATATCTGTATATCTAGCACCTATTCATATCAACTCTGACTCTGACACTGAAATGATCTTTCTCTGAAACATGCTTCCATGTCAAAATGTGACCTTGAGCTGGAGTTTGGTCGAGACAAAAAATTAACCTGAGATGAAAATGGCTGGTTGAGAATCAGTTGGCTATAAGGTCCTGACTTCGGTGGACAAAAAATAGGCCATTCCTAAATCCGATGCAAGAACTTAAAATAGCTTCAGTTTTAGAACAAGCACTGTAGTAATTTTTCCAGAGAGTGATTTGATCACAATAATATTCTGTTAAAAAATGTGGTTTTCATTGATATCTTTGGGAGTGATTACATTCCTCCTCCATATAATTTATAAACGTATATCAAAATCCAGTAGCAAATATTGGGAGAAGTATGGGATCCGCCAAGTGGACGCCTCCTCCGTGGCATCCAGTTCAGAGATCTTTCTGGGTAAAAAGGATGCCTCGTTAAGGGACGCCTATGCTTACAAACTTCTGGAAACATGCGGTGAAAAATACTGCGGCATGATCGAAAATTCAAGCAAGGTGCTCCTCCTCAAGGATGTGGAGCTAATTAAGAAGGTCCTCATAAAAGATTTCACACACTTCCCAAACCGTCGGGATTTCTTTGCTGCTGCAAAGGATGACTCGATTCTGAAGAAAATGATGGGATCAGTTACTGGGGAGGATTGGAAGAACCTTAGGCACACGATGACCCCAGCATTCACCACTGGAAAAATCAGAAAGATGATGCAAACATTTAACACGGTGGGAAAAGAGTGGGCTGCAGCTTTGAGGGCCAGAGCAAAAGGAAACTCTGACGGGTCACTAAAAATCGACGCTGCGAAATCCATAAGCCAATACACTGTGGATGTGATCGCCGCGGCAGTGTTCGGGATGAAGACTGCGACGGTCTCTAATCCGGATTCTGAATTTTCAAAGATGTCCTTCCGCTTTGCTAACTTTAGCATCTATAAAATGATGCTTGGGATGCAGTTCCCTTGGCTGGCAAAATTGTTGCGACTCGAGTTCATTGACACGGAGGCCATGCACTGGTTCGAGACTATTTTGAACCAAGGACTAAAGCAAAGACTGATGGGTGGGCCGAAGCATAATGACTTTCTCCAGTTGCTTGCTGATGCCAAGAAGGGGGAACTCAAGGCAGTGACGGAGGACGAACTAAATGACTTTGAGAAGGACGCCATGGGGCATATCAAAACTGGGAAGAAGATCCTCCTCAGTGATGAAGTGTTGAATGCCCAGAGCTTGCTCTTCTTCCTGGCTGGATTCAGTACGACAACTAATTTCATATCATTTTGCTTGTATGCACTTGCGGCGTATCCGGAAGTCCAGAAGAAATTGAGGGAGGAAGTTGACCAGATTGCGAAAAAGGATGGGGACTTTGACTATGATGAATTGAGTCAATTGCCTTACATGGAAATGTTTGTCTGTGGTTAGTATAATGACATTTTGTATTAATACTTTCCACATAATAAGATGCATTAAATAACTCATTCTGTAAAAATCCTTTATCCAGAGGTCATGCGAATCAATCCAGCTCAAGCCCGACTTGAGAGAATCTGCACAACTAGTTATAAGGACTCAGAGACCGGTCTCGTCATCCCCAAAGGGACCCTCGTTGCCATTCCAGTGTTATCAATGCACACAGACCCACAGTATTTTGAAAGTCCTGAGAAGTTCGACCCTGAATTACATTTCAGCCCTGAGAAGAAAGCTGGGAGGAGCCCTTACGTTTACCTTCCATTTGGAAGTGGCCCCAGGAACTGTATTGGAATGAGATTCGCATTGGTGGAAGGGAAGGCTGCTGTTGCCCACATTGTACATAACTTTTTGGTTGAGCCCACGAACAAAACCCCAATGCCCATGAAGGGGGTTTTAGCCAGTTTACAGATATTACCCCCGACAGGTTTGGAGCTTCAGCTTACCCCAAGGGGGAAATAATCTAACGCTTGTGTAATGTGATTGCCTGTTTGCACACTGCTTATATAAAATTTTGCCAAATACTCCTTTTGGTTCATAAAAACTGTTATTAAATAATGTTATATAGGTACATATAATATAGGTAATTATGAACGATCAATAAATCAATATATGTATATGTAATTTTAAAAATAATTCCATTTTCGCACATGCAAACGAAGTCATACACCATCATCATGATTCATGACGTAGCCGTAAAACCCAAATGCGATAATTGAAATTACTTACAGATTCAACTTTCCCAGCGTGGCATAAAAACGTGGAATGATTGACAAAACCATATCAATTTCTGGTAAACCCATTAATTCAAAACGCATCATGACATGACTAAAGATAATCCACGGGTTCCCCAAGTCCGAATAAAAACTAATTGTTTACTTGAAGTACTACATGCACTTATCCACGCATAAATTAATGCCTCTTATCATCAACTGCGATAAGATGTAGTTTATTGGCAAAGGCAATTACACAATTAATCCATGGGGAAACCTAAAATCATACTATCTAACAACGCAGCGAATATATAACTGAAGGGTACGGTTGCAAATTGGGGAAACCAGGAAATTTCTTTGGGGATTCCAGTTCCAATGTCAGCAAAACAGCCATAAGAATAGTGGAACTGCATTTGCAAATGTATATAAATATGATTTGATCGAAAACAGTCACATTCTACATTCATTCCCACTTACTTAAAGTAGCAATTAAAACAGCAAAAATTATTTTTTTGCTTATTCAAATCAAAATGATTTTTCGTCAAACAATCCTCTTCCTCCTTGTGGCATTTGCTACTGCAGCTCCTTCTGACAATAATCCCCTGAAGATTGAGTCAAGGCTGCAAGCGTCCCTCCGTAACAGGAGCCCAGTTAACATTTTCGTTAAATTTAATGGCGGAAGTGGTTCAGTCATTCGACGGTCCCAATCCCTCCGGTTTGCTGACAGAACCCAGAAAATTAATCATTTAGTGTCCAGCCTAAAATCTGTCACTGAATCAAGTCAGAGCAATGTTCTAAATTTCCTTCGCCGGTCTCCCCGACATTTGAACGCTGTGGTAAGTTTCAAACAGTTTTGGGTAAGCAATGAGCTATATGTTAAGGGTGCAACCGCAGACCTTGTAGACCAACTGGCGGGGCTTCCGGAAGTCACAGAAATCAGGGAAGAACGGGTCATTCAGTTGGAGGGGGTATCTGAAGGTGGAAATGTTCCTAAGCAAGAGGATTATGAATGGAATGTGGGGAAGGTTGAAGCCCCGGAAGCATGGAGGATGCCGGGTGGGAACAATGGATCTGGAGTTGTTATTGGTACTTTACTATTCTCTTTCTCCTCAAACAATAAAAGCTCAGTACTTACAATAGATAATCTAATACATTTGGACAGTAAACTAAACTAAATTAATAATTTTAGCCGTTACCGACTCAGGAGTAAGACACACCCACGAGGCCCTGCGCAATAACTACCGGGAGAGTTATGGATGGTTTGATCCTTTCGAGTGAGTTTTTAAAAGTAATTAAAAATGTGATGGCTACTGCTTTGTGTAATGAAACTAGTTCCATTGGCTTAATTTCAGCTAATAAGCTTGACAGTCATTTATGCCTTCACTTACTCAATTCTTAACCTTGTAGGGGAACTGACTCTCCTGTTGATACTCATGGGCATGGCACACATTGCGTAAGAATGCAATTAAATTTATTGTTTCATTTTGCTAAATAACTCATGCCATGTTACTTTACTTTTGAAAAACTAATTTTAATTCAAAATTCTACTTTCCAATAATCAAAATTAGATTGGAAGCGCAGTCGGTGCAAAAATTGGGGTGGCTCCAGGAGCCCAATGGATAGCATGTCGGGGATGTAGAAGCGGCGCATGCATGGAAGCTCAATTGAAGGCATGTGGCCAGTGGACTTTATGTCCGACTTTGCCTAATGGACAATCACAGGATTGCTCCAAGGCTCCGAGAATTTCCACTAATTCCTGGGGTAACTTGAGATTATATTGAAAAATATTTTTTGTCATTTTCTGATGAGTAAGTTTAGGAATTAGATTTGAACTAAAAGTTGTAAATGTGAATGGCACCTTGTAGGAGGTGGTGCTGGAAGCGATTTCTACAATGACGTTATCGACGCATGGAAAGCAGCCGATATCATCCCCGTGTTTGCCGCTGGAAATGGCATGAGAAGTTGTAGCTCGGTGGTTTCCCCGGGGGATCAGGATGTGATCGCGGTTGGAGCAACCGGCCCAACAGATCTCTTGTGGGAGTACAGCCTCATGGGGCCATCTGTACAAGGGGTTTTGAAACCCGACATTTCGGTAAGGACGGGGCCTTTATTGATGTCATGCACGATCATCATCATCATTGTCCACGCAAAGTTGTAATTGTAACACTTTCTCAAATAAATCTATTTTTATAGGCTCCGGGTCATCAAATTCGCTCATCATGGTTCACAAATGACACTGCTTACACGATAGACTCTGGAACCTCAATGGCCACCCCACATGTTGCTGGAGCTATTGCCATTCTCCTTTCTCAGAATCCATCCCTGAAATACCCGGAAGTAAAGGTCATCCTGGAAAGATCGACAGATAGGAATCTACCGGATACAGAATACATTTGTGGGGGAGTTCCTTCCACCCAATTTCCAAACCATCAATACGTAAATGCCAATTAGTTATCTCTAAATTATATCCCAAAATTATGAGTGTGGAGTGAGCATTGTGATTTTATTTAATACTTCATACAGGGCCATGGAAGATTAAATGTTCGCAAACTGCTTGAAGCATCCTTAAACAGGACACAAACAGATTAATTTAAACCAGTTCAAGTTTTTATTTAATTTCTCGAACTAACTTTGCTCATGTTTTTAAAATAAATATAAATTATAATTATTGGAACCGTTTTGTAAAAACAAAGTAAATAATCTAATCTAAGCTAGTATTAATAATTATTTTATCTGTTACAAGTGTCTCATTCTGGGATAAAATGATTATGTCATGCTTTACATCGCAAGTTGGCTATTCCAAATTCAATGCTTAACGAGGTGATAGATATTATAGATAGATAGGTATTTATGGGAAACGTGAATGCATCTGTTATTAGCCTTAAATGACTCTGCGTAAATGACACAAAAAGTTTTTCAAAAAATAAAATGCGCTGCAGGCAACGATTTAAAATAACATAACTAATACATACTTGCCTCCAGGCATATTAGAATACTTTCTATGCTTGTGTGTACTAACATCATGACACTGACGATTGTAGTGACAGTGGAAGTCACGGTAAAGATGAATTTCACGGATCGGGTATGATTATTGGCACGATACAATCAAGACGATGATGTTTGGAATTTGAATCGCCACAAAATGGTTCATGGACCGATGCAAATGGAAAAGTATCACTTATGTAATGTTATGGATTAGCAGGTAGTTGCGAACTCATTTCCCAAGCTATTCGTTCCACAACTAGCATGAAGAATATTTAATGACTATTGACAATAAGAATGGGATATGGTCATAGCAGAATGGTCAAAGTCAAGGTCTCAACCCAAGCCATGGATGGGCTATGCATAATCTTTGCATTGCATGAACTTATACCATATAGAAACTGAAATGGTGGACCCATGCTCGTGAATCATAAAGGCAGTTTAATCCCGATTTTATTCTTAAACTATTTAACTCGCCTACATACACATAATACCATCAGCAATTAATGACTGTAAAGTTTAATTAGTAATAGTTATTATGTATATAACAGATGTATAAATCACATTTACTATGCATATTTGGTTAAATGCATTATTGCTACCCCTTCTTTGGGGTAAGTTTCAGTTCCAAGCCCTTGGGTGGCAGAATCTGAAGACTTCCTGGAACCCCCTTCATGGGCATTGGGGTTTTGTTCGTGGGCTCAACCAAAAAGTTATGTACAATGTGGGCAACAGCAGCCTTCCCTTCCATCAATGCGAATCTCATTCCAATACAGTTCCTGGGGCCACTTCCAAATGGGAGATAAACGTAAGGACTTCTCTCGGCCTTCTTTTCAGGTTTGAAATGTAATTCAGGGTCAAATTTCAAGGGCTCGTCATAATACTTGGGGTCGGTATGCAGGGACATAACAGGAATGGCAACCAGGGTCCCTTTCGGAACGACCAGACCAGTTTCAGCATCCTTAAAATCCTTCACACAAATTCTCTCAAGTCTTGGACCGGCTGGGTAGAGTCTCAGAACCTCTAAAATAAGCAAATGTAATTTAGTATTACGATCAAAAGTGATAAATTGTATTTCAGGCTTCCCAGCTATATCCACTCACCACAGATAAACATTTCCATATATGGCAATTGAGCCAGCTCATCATAGTCAAAGTCACCATCAGCCTTGGCAACTTTCCCCAATTCCTTCCTCAACTTCTCCTGGATTTCCGGATGTGCAGCCAGAGCATACATACAAAACGTGATGAAATTAGTCGTTGTGCTGAATCCGGCCAGGAAGAAGAGCAGACTCTGGGCATTCAACATGTCATCACTAAGGAGGACCTTCTTCCCAGATTTAATATGCCCCATAGCGTCCTTCTCAAAGTCATTTAGTTCGTCATCGGCCGAAGCCTTGAGTTCTCCATTCTTGGCGTCTGCAAGCAACTGGAGGAAGTCATTGTGCTTTGGTCCACCCTTCAGTCTCTGCTGCAGCCCTGTTTGTTATAACAGGGAGGACAGTTATGTAATTTAGTTGATGTAATTTAATAAAGTTTGAATAACAATACCAACATCATCAATACCTTCGTCCAAAATCTTCTCGAACCAGCGAAGAGCCTCCATGTCAATGACTTCTATTCCTAATAGTCTTAACACCCAGGGGAACTGGAGGCCAATCACTAGCTTGTAGATATTGAAGTTAGCGAATCGGAAGGCCATCTTGGAAAACAAACTGTCGGGGTCTTGAACCGTATTTGCTTTCATCCCGAACACTGCCGCGGCGATCACGTCCACAGTGTATTGGTTCACACATTTGATGACGTCGATTTTTAATGACCCCTTGGAATTCCCAGCTCGGGTGGTCAGGGCCTCTGCCCACTCCTTTCCCACCGTGTTGAAGCAACTCATCATTTTTCTAATCTTTCCCGTGGTGAAAGTTGGGCTCATTGTGTTTCTGAGATCCTTCCAATCTTCCCCTACAACCGAAACCATCATCTTTCTCAATATTGAATCTTTTTGTGCCCAAGCAAAGAAGTCCCTTCGATGTGGAAAGTGTTCGAAATCCTAATTATGATAAAAATAAATAAACTAATTATGATGATGATAAACTACGATAAGTTGTGTTGTTCACGTAACAAATATGGTTATACCTTGATGAGGATCTTCTTGATTATCTCCACATCCCTCACCAGAAGTATTTTGTATGAGTTTTCAATCAGGCCACAGTACATTTCCCCGGATTGGTTCAGAAGCTTGTAAGCAAAGGCATCCCTTTCAGTGACATCCTTCTTCCCGGTAATGATCTCTGTTCGGATTCAGCGGGCCTGGGTGGGCCTGGAGGTGGAGGAGCAGAACCTACAACAGAAGCAGAAGAAAGAAGGA